>WTXJ01000229.1:0-21667 GCA_022376545.1 Russula dissimulans | reverse complement strand
CGGCCCATTTACCACCTTGCCCTCCATGCTCGCCCCAACTCCACCCAAACTTTGACAACGACAAGCAGATCAGGGATGACCACCTCAACGTCTTCCACCCCGAGTCCAGCCTGAGGACTTCGTAGACTGAGCATCCACAACATCGCCAATCCTGGCCTCATGCCGACCTGGGCGCTATAGGTCACGCAAAGCGTGCATGCTACACTGCTCCACTGTCTCCAAGCTGCCGAGGAAGCGTTACTCGAGACACAGAGGCTCTAGTTGGGGTGGAGCGCCACCTCATCCACGCCAAGGCTTGCACCGGTCTTCATCAGGTCTATGCGGTCAAGCCCGAAAGCGAAAGACCCTATCGCGTTGGGCATGTCCCAACCCTCAAGCCAGCCAAGGCCCACCAGACACCACACTAAAGACGCCTACACCCTCCTCCCAGACTCGCTTCACCCCTTATCGCCACCCAAAAATGCTGGAGCCCGTGTTCTGCTTCGAATGCATGCAGTCCCAGTCCACCACCTTGGCAAAGACTGCCCCTCAGCAGGAACCTGCTGCTACTGCCAGAGTACTAGCCACGAGTCGCTCCAATGCCCCACCCCCCACGTTCAATGCCATGAGAACAGGTGTTCGGTTCCCAGCTGGCTCACTTTCCATGGACTCCAATACCCAGCCCCTGCCATGGGACACCTCACCAAATGTCTCGGCACCCCGCTGGATGCCTTCCCTCACATGTGGGCTCAGGACCTTGGCATGTCCCCCACCACGATGGAAGAAGACTAGCTCTCGTGTAAGTGAGCTCCTTAGGAAGGGCGTGATGTTATGATCCGTCCCTTGGACTTACCACTTCTTACTTTTTCCCCTTCTTTTCGCTTACTACTTCCTTATCCCCTCGGACGCCCTACTTACCCTTAAAACCTTTCCACTAGCTACCATCACTTTACCTTTGCTTAGCTATTGTGACTCATTTCATCATTACCATCTCGATCTCCAGTCGTTATTATTGTCCCTCGCTTGCTACTCTGACTCGACCCAAGAGCCCTTAAGGCCATTCGTCGCTATTGTTACTTACCTGACTCACCAAGTGTCCTAGACGGACTGCGACATGTATATAAACCCATATCATTCATGGTTGGGCCTTAAGCCTGACTTAGAATCAATCTTGCAACTTTCTGGTCATTGGTATACAAAGTGGGAAAGCCACTGGACCGACTTTGACTCTAGAACTACTGGCAAGGACCTTCCGAGGAGGGGGATCACTTCATCGTCAACTTAGACCCTTGCATAGACCGCATTTACTTGCCTATCAATTTAGCCTTGCTTTGCAAGTGCTCGCTGAGTAGGGAGACCAGCCCCCATTCGATTAAAGACCTTCTAGTGCTGCTTAACGTGCACCCGGACCCCAAACTGCCAACGTCTGGCCCTTGCGCCCGCAGGAGCGTAACACAAGGGTGGTGGTGGTGCCTCGCATGCGTTCACAGGAGGTGATGGCAATGGCATGGCTTCATCTGTAGCTGGTTGACCTGCATTATTAAACAATTACCTGATCAAAGTAAGCTTACCTGAGAGGTTGGAAGTGTGGAATCCTGATGTCGACATCACGTATGGCATGGTCCCAGGTGCTGGTGATGTGTCAACATCAACAGCAACAAAAACACCCCCAGTGGATGTCCCAGCCAAGGTGGATAGACCAATGGCAGTCGGGGCCTGCCAAGAAGGTCTCTGTAGAACAGTAGTGAGTTCCAAATACATAGGAAGCACTGTGGACATACCTCAATTGCCATAGCTTCAGAAATATTTCCTTGAGCTAGGTGGGAGTCATCAGCAAGGTCCTCATCACTCTCAGCATTGCTATCATCATCGTTGCACCCAAGTTCTTGAGTTTTTGCTGCAGAGGCAGCAAGCGGGTGATTGACCTGACCACGGCCTGGGTAGAATGATGACTCTGAAATTTTTGCAACATTTTGCAACATTGTTGTTTGTTTGTTTCTTGTTTGTTAGTGATAAATAGACATGATGTGTAAGCAAATATGCACCTCGTTGCAGGCCATGCCCCATAACCTGCACCGCCTGTATAACTCCAACATCATTTCGCAATGGACTGGCTCTCTCATTCTCAACTGCCAATGTAAGGGACATCGGTCGAGAACGAGTGGGACCTGTCATCAGGTAAGCATGCTTTTTTTAATCTCTATTTGAAGCACTTACCTATTTTCCGTGGTTGCTTCATAGTCATTGCTGGTGTTTCTGGATTGGTGATATTATTATCTGATGTTGAAAAGGTGTGTTTCACACTGACTTAAAAACTTTGAGACTCAATTTCTGTTTATCAAAAGATACACCCACTTGGTTGAACGGTATTTTGCTGCGCTGCTTTGGCAGCCTTACGAGATGTTGTTACAACTTGACTTGATGTATTTATCTCTGTAGACCCCTGCAATGGAACTTGATTTTCGCCTAGCTGGCCCTCAGTCTGACCTGATCTGCTGATTGCCATAGATTTCCATGTGCGAGGAGCCATCAAGACAGCATAAAAGGAGATAGAATAAATGAGCAACGGGGATTTCAAACACAAAAGACAGGATTGTTTTGGTGGGTTCACATTGAGGTACATTGCTCTTTTATAACAATGATTGGCCCGCAGACTAAAATGTATTAATAGGGGAACAATTGGTGTTAGACCCTGTATTATCCTGCCTCACTGTTACGACCATGACCACCATATGGCTTTGCTGTCACAGCTGCAACAGGGATTTCACACCGTGTGGACTTTCTCAGCATCATACCAGGGCTCAGGGCTCAACATGCCACTCAGTACACATGGCGTTGCAGAGTCAAACCCCATTCCTGTTGTTTACTAATCCAGAACATCCACTTGCATTAGAAGCATCCACGCTAGGGCACACTGGAGGTATCTCAGGTGATTAGGGTATATCATGGGTGCAGGTTTTCCTGCGGTGATCATGTGATGGGTTTGACAGGTACAGGTATGGTTTTGAATGTTGTCAACCTGCCAGGAACTGTGGCTGCCCACATGGTGTCACAGGTATTCTCAGGTTTATACAGTATGTGCAAATTACAAGAACTTTCCCCAGCTACAGGCCTGATCAGCTTGTTCCAGCACTTGCTCGCTTGCTCGCTCAAAAAAAACCAGGTCGTAAACAGGCACAAACAACACCCGCCCTTCTGGTCCCCTTCGCTCTCTCTGCTGCCATGCAAAACTGTTTTCCATGACAATGGCCTGTGTGAGCTTGGAACGAGTGGTTCTGAGCAGCTACACATCAACCACCCCCGCACATGCCCTCGCTGCATGCAAACTTCGTTACTCCCGCCTTGCCACCCTCCAACACCTTTGTCACCCTCAAAACCGACTGCACACCGAAGACCACTCATCACCTGAAAGCCCATCAGACCCCTTACCTGGCCAACAAGATGACACTATCTTGCTTGAGCTTGCCATGCCCTGAAGATCTCAATCAAATAGCCCTCCTGTTACGCCCTGTGGTGCGTAAAGGCCAGACGTTGGCGGTTCAGGGTTCAGGTGCTTAAGCACGCTCTACATTCAGGGGCTGGTCTCCCTACCCAGCAGGTTCTTGCTCGGATAGTGGTCTGAGACTTGGTTCGAGAGCCTGATGCACTTTGCGCTGCTCTATCTGACAATGCAAGTAAATATGGTGTGTCCACGGTCTAAGTCGACTACTAGCGGGTGTGCCGTCTAGTATCCCACACAGCTGGGGGTCGGTGTCATGGTCAGTCGTTTGTCATACCTTCGCAAAGGTAGTAGGTCTTTAATGTTACGATCTGCCCCTCGGACTTACCACTACCCATCTTTTCCCCCTTCTTTTCTCCTATCTCGCTTACTACTCCCTTATCCCCTCGGACACCCTACTTACCCTTCCATAACACCTTCACTAGCTACCATCACTTTACCTTTGCTTAGCTATTGTGACTCATTCCATCATTATCATCTCAATCTCTAGTCCTTATTATTATCCCTCGCTTGCTACTCTGACTCAACCCAAGAGCCCTTAAGGCCATTCGTCGCTATTGTTACTTACCTGACTCACCAAGCGTCCTAGATGGACTGCAACATGTATATAAACCCATCTCATTCATGGTTGGGCCTTAAGCCTGACTTAGAATCAATCTTGCGACTTTCTGGTCATTGGCATACAAAGTGGGAAGGCCACTGGACCGACTTCGACTCCAGAACTACTGGCAAGGACCTTCCGAGGAGGGGGATCACTTCATCGTCAACTTAGACCCTTGCACAGACTGCATTTACTTGCCTATTGATTCAGCCTTGCTTTGCAAGTGCTCGCTGAGTAGGGAGACCAGCCCCCATTCGACTAAAGACCTTCTAGTGCTGCTTAACACGCACCCGGACCCCAAACTGCCAACGTCTGGCCCTTGCGCCTGCAGGAGCATAATATTTAAGTAGTCTGAAGGGATTGGTTCATGCTAAGTTACAACACTGACTTAGGTATAGGGAGAAATGGGTTCAACTGGGTATTATCCCTGAAGACTACTGCTTGTTGATACAGGTTCAACTAAGTCAGGCTTAAGGCCTTTAGTAAGCTATCTGAGAGTCTTATATAGTACTGGGAAGGTAATCTGAAACGAGGTGCTAAGTGCATCAATCGTATGAAACGATGGCCATGAAATGAGGTACGAAATGCATCAACTGTATGAAATGATAGATATTGTGGCAAACTTACTGCTGGGTCGACAGTAATTTGCTAGGAGGGTTCTGGATGGACAGGGGACATGGGTTGACTGTTACACTGTTACGCTCCTGCGGGCGCAAGGGCCAGACGTTGGCAGTTTGGGGTCCGTGTTACGCCCTGCGGTGCGTAAAGGCCAGACGTTGGCGATTCGGTATTCGGGTGCTTAAGCACGCTCTACGTTCGGGGGCTGGTCTCCCTACTCAGCGATTCGGGCTTGGATAGCGGTCCAAGGCTTGGTTCGAGAGCCTGACGCACACTGGTGCTGCTCTTCTGACAATGCAAGTAAATGCGGTGTGTCCACGGTCTAATTCGACTACTAGCGGGTGTTCCGTCTAGTATCCCACACAGCCGGGGGTCGGTGTCACGGTCAGTCGTTCGTCGTACCTGCGCAGAGGTAATAGGTCTTCAAGTAGTCTGAAGGGATCGGGTTCACGCTAAGTCGCAACGCGGACTTAGGTATAGAGAAGGGAGGTTCGTCTGGGTGTTATCCCTGAAGACTACTGCTTTGTTGATACAGGTTCAACTAAGTCAGGCTTAAGGCCTAACTGTCTATCGTAGGGGTCTCTTATAGTAACGAGGCGTGGTCCGTGCGCAAAGTAAAGGAACTACAAGACGAGTCTGAGGAGCGCTGGTAACGAGTCTGTAAGGTGAAACGAGGTGTTAGGCACATCAATCGTAGGTTTTAAGCGAAGGGGTGGTGGTCATGAAACGAGGTACTTGAGTATCGATCGTGCTGCGCAATATAAGTCACGAGTCTAACCAAACGTAAGTAAGGATGAGTCACGGGTCTAGTCTGTCACGGGTCACGGAGTCATGTGATAGGAAAAGAAAGAAAGAGAGAAAAGTGGGTCCGTTCCAGCGGATCATAACATCACGCCCTCCCTAGGGCAACTCATTCCCACATGAGTTCGTCGGGGTCGCTCTCGTAATCCTGTAGCGATGAGCGGGTGAGTGGGGACGCGTCTTCGTCCCATCGTTTGAGAAACTCGGTAGGCCATGCGTGGGCCAGGCGAGCGAGGCGGGCAGCAGCTGGGGCGGCGCATTGAAGGCCGTGATATTGGTGCCAAACTGGCACGTTGCATTGCTTCTCTTCGCAGCGGACATGAGGGGCAATGCAGGTGAGTGATTCGTGCTGCGTGCTGGCGCAGAAATAACAGTGCCCATAGTTGGGGCATTCGATGGGAGAGTGATCGGGGGCTGTCTGGAAACATTCGTAGCAGAATATGGGTTTCTCGAGACGTGGGTGTCGGTACGGGGAGTAGCGTTTGTCGGGCGGTGTTTGAGCTGGACGGCGTCGGATGCGATTAGCGGGTCCTTGGCCCGTGCGGATGGAGAAGGGGTAGGCCTTGTAGGGTTCTTCGGACGCGGGAGGCTCTGCGAACATTTGTTCGATCAAACGCGTGGCGGCTCTAGCGTGAATGAGGGAGCGGGTCGTCGCCATCAACGCATCGTCGTTGCGCTGTTGTTGTTCGGTGAGGTCTTTTATGCGGGCGGCTAGCGTACCCTGACGGTTTTTCTGTGCTCGGTAGCGGACGACTTCTGCGATGAGTCCGGGGTCCGCCATGTGGTGTACGTAGCGGTCAACGATCTCCATCATCGTGGACTCTGGGTTGAACGCGGCTAGATGGTCATCTCGGATTTCTTTGTTGTCGGTGAGGTTAGGGCGAGTGTCGGCGCGTCGCGCTCGCAGTGGCTGCCTATAGGTCGGGTGTCCTTTGCCAAAGGTCCCTTCCAGGGTGGTGTCTTCCCCGTCAAAGACGTACCGGATGTATCCTGCTCTGACGTCGCCTAGCTCTCCTGGTGCTGGGATCCACATTACGTAGTGTTCCGGGTTTGCCACCTCGTACCGCATCCATCCAACGCCTGGGTGGTCTGGGTCGTTTTCTTTTTCGGAGTCGCCCAACTCTGTGTCCACCCCTTCGGCCTCCTCGCGCGCCGCTACTTGGGTGTCTCGCCCCTTACCTTTCGTTTCGGGGGCGGCTGCTGGTGTCTGACCTTCGTCCTCATTGTCGGTCAAGACGTGTTCTGCCCGTTCCACAAGGACGGGCGAGTTCGGGACGGTATCCCCTTGAGGCGAGGGAACGGGCGCAGTTTCGTCTAGTGTTGCGCGAGCTAGATGGACGTACTGTTCGAGGAGATTGTCGTATCTCCTTGCCACCTCGTAAGACGACATGACGTCTAAGATGGTGGTTGGCGGGGCTGGTAGTGCTGCGAGTTTGCCGGCGACGAATGCTGCTTTGCTATATCCGGCTCTCCGGAAGTCTGTTGGAAACTCCCCATGTTGGGTGTGGTACTCGCCCAATCTCCTGCTGTCCTCCCAGAGTTTCTGCAGTCTCTTCGGCTCGTCTCTATGGCTAGCTGCACGCCAAGAGAGAGGGTGACTATTAAGATGGTCAGCGCCAGGACGTAGAGAAGGACTTGAAGGTCCTTGTCGCGGGGGCACAGGGAGCGGTTCCGGCGAGGGGGTCGGCGGCGCTCCACTTGTTGTGGCAATTGAAACCTCAGTCGTGGTGGGAGCGACTGTCCCTCCGACGGGGATGAGCGCCAAGTGTCCGCCGTGTTGGGTCTGAAAGACGATGGTGGTTGCGGGAAGGGGGTCGTTTGGCGTGGTGGAGCGCGGCGGGGGTATGCTGGTGGCGGCTGTTTGGGTGACATCTTGTTCTTGGGACATGGATCGATAATGGTTTCTGAGTGGAAGTTCGTTGGAGTGGGAGAGGGTGGCGGAGCGGATGGTCGCCGTTTGTCCTTTCCTTGGGGTTCTTATACTCCTTCGAGGCGGGCATTCCATCTGTTGTGTTTCATATGCATCAATGAGTTCTGATGCGTTCATGTCGGATCTGTCAATCCATTGATCGTGCGCCGGGGCGTATCCCTTCCATCTTACGAGATACTGCAATTTTCTTCCTCGGCCGTGATGTCGCTTGCCGAGGATCTGTTCTACTTCCCATTCTTCTTCGCCTTCTATCTCATCTGGTGGTGGTTCGATAAAATTGTGTCCGTGCTCTTCGGTCTCCGTGAAGGGCGTGAGAAGTGACGCGTGAAACACGTCGTGGACTTGCCACGTTTCAGGAGGCGGAGTCTATACGCCACTGGGGATATCTTGGCGACTACCTCGAAAGGTCCGTATCGCCTTGGGGAAAGTTTTGGGGAGTCATAAGGTCTCTTGATGTTCGTCCCTTCTAGCCAGACTTTTTCTCCTTCTTTGTACCCTTTGAACTTGGTTGCTTTGATCAGCCCTTCTTGCGCTTTGCTCATGGCCTCTAGGGCCTGTCTGCGGGCTGAGCGAACATGGTCTAATCGTTTGTCGAGTGTGGGTACGTTCGTTTCTCTTCTTGGTTGATGTGCGGTCGGGGTGTATCCTAATATTAGGTCGTAGGGGGTTTTCTTCGTCGTTGCGTGCGGCCACGAGTTTTTTGTGTACTGTGCGATTGGCAACCATTTTGCCCATTCGCTTTGGTTGTTGCCACAGAATGCTCGTAGGTACTGTTCCAGGCTCTGGTTGGTACGTTCGCTTTGTCCATCCGTTTGTGGGTGGTATGCTGACGAGATGTTTTGTTTGATTCCGAGTGTCTTGCATAGTTCTGTAGTGAAGTTGGCAGCGAACCTGGGGTCTCTGTCGGAGATGATCTTGTGGGGAATGCCGTAGTGTGGGAATACTTGTCTTGCGTACAATTCTGCTACTCCAGGGGCGTCGATGGACTCGTTGCAAGGTAAGAATATAACTGCTTTTGAACAGTCGTGGTCGGTAATCGTCAGTATTGAATCATACCCGTCTGAGGTCGGTAGTTTGACGATGAAGTCGACTGCGATCGTTTGAAACGGGAGGGCGTTTGGCTCGGCGGTGATTGGAAAGAGGGCAGGTTTGTTTGGATGGGTGTTTACCTTAGTCATTTGGCACATCGCACACCCTTTTACGTAGTTCGTTACGAACTCTTTCATGCCTGGCCACCAGTAGTATTGGCCGTCATAGTACGTTTTGGTGATTCCGGGGTGTCCTGCTGTCGAAGTGTCGTGAAAAAGGGAAATTACCCCCCTTTTTACGTCGTTGTTTCCCACAACAACGAGTGCACCATTTTTGGTCCATAGTTGTCCGTTCTTGGTAAGTGAATGGCTGAGTCGCCACCGTTTGATGGTGGCTGTTGTGTTTCTGGTCGTGTATGATCTTGTCGTCCAATACTTGGCGGATAGTTCTGATCCGTCAGGTACATTGCGGCTCTTGCTTTAAGGACGGGGTGTCGTGGTCCACTATTTCATATCGTTCGACTCGTAGCCAGAGTCGCTATCTTCGGTGATGTTTCTTTGTCTGGTGTGTCATAGTTTCGTGTCGGGGTTTTGGAGATACGAACAAGTGATCAGGTAGTGCGATTAGTAATGGGTAGTCGTTGGTGTCTGGTGCGAAGTCAGGTTGTCTAGATAGGGCATTGCGCGGTTGGTAGCTCCGGGCTTATACACTAGTTGGATGTTGAAATCTGCGAGTTCGGTGATGTATCCATTGACTCGTGGGCCCAGTTTGTGTGGTTCGCGTAGTACTGCAGGTTGGCATGATCGGTGATGACTAGTACTGGTTCTACCGTGTTTCTCAATAGATGTCGCCAGGTCCGTAGGCCTCTTATGACCGCGAGTAGTTCTCGGTCATAAATTGGGTAGTTCTGTTCTGTCTTTGTGAACGTCTGGGAATGGAATCCAATAGGCGGAGCAGGGGGTTTCCTTGTTTGTTCGTTTGTTCCTTGTCGGCCTGGTATAGGATGGCTCCGGTTGCAAATTGGGACGCGTCTACGTATAGGATGAATTGTTGGTCTGGGTCCGGTGGTATTAGGACTGGTTCGGATGTGACTAGTCCGATTAGTTTTCTTACGGCCGTTTCACAGGCGGTGTCCCATGCGAATTCTTTTCCTTTTTGTAGTAAGTCCGTGAGCGGTTTGGCGATCCGGGCGAAGTTGGGGATCCATGGTCTGTGATATCCGAGGAGTCCGAGGGTGCTTCTTACTTCTTTGACGGTTTTGAGAGTGGTCGGCCATTCTTTAATGCCGGCAATTTTTGCCAGATCGATCATTAGTTCTCCTCCTTCCACTCTGATTCCTAGGTAGTCAATGGCCGTTTGAAAGAACTCGCATTTTGCCGGTTTCAGGAATAGGTTGTGTTGTTCCAGAATTCGAAAAAGTCGTGACAGATTTGGTGTGAAGTTCTCGTTCTCCGATCCCGGTCATGACAATGCAGTCGTCCATGTAGTGTCGGAATTTCCCAGGGTATTTCGCGTAGAGGGGTCGTAGTACTTCATTCCCCATGCGGGTGAAAGTGCCTGGTGCGTTGCACAACCCGAAGGGCATTACTACCCACTCGAATAGTCCTTTGTTGGTCTTGAACCCAGTTTTATATTCGTCTCCTTCGGCGATCCGGATGTTATTGTATCCGGCTCTGATGTCGAATTTACTGAACAGGTTTTGCCTCTGAGTTCTTCCAGATTGACTGTATGCGGGGGAGTGGTGTGACGTCCATGACGGTGTATTCATTGAGTTTCCGGTAGTCGTGTACGATTCGGAGCGTTCCATCTTTCTTTTTGACCGTGAAGGTTGGGGAGCCGTAGGGAGATGCCGA
Organism: Russula dissimulans; assembly: GCA_022376545.1. Taxonomy (NCBI): domain Eukaryota; kingdom Fungi; phylum Basidiomycota; class Agaricomycetes; order Russulales; family Russulaceae; genus Russula; species Russula dissimulans. Next base: position 11,357 of record WTXJ01000229.1, on the reverse strand, counting down.
TGTCGTGATGTAACCTTTGTCTAAGTTGTCCGAGAGGTATTCGTCCAATGCCTTTGTTCGTCTTTTGACAGTGGGTAGACTTGCTATTGATTACGTCGGGTGCGTCTGGTTTTAGTTCGATCTTGTGGTCCCATTTGCGGCGTGGTGGTAGTTGACGAGCTTCCTGTTCCGAGAATACTTTCCAATGTCGCTTGAAAACCGCGGGGATTGTCTGTTCCGTGTTGACCTTTCCGGCGTCGTAAGCTTTTCCGCCATTTGCTGGGCGATGGTCGCTTTATTGACTTCGATTGGTTCCGTTTTGATTGTTTTGATGGCGATGTATAGTTCGTCACCGTCTTCGAGTTGGCCAGCCGCCCTTCTTGTTGCTTCGGTTAGGTGTTCCTTTCTGGTTAGGTTACCTCTGAGTAAGGTTTCCATTCGTGTTTCTGGGCCTTTACGATCCCCGTCGCCCAGTCGATTTCGGGGTTGAATGTTCGTAACCAGGGATATCCGAAAATGAATCGGTCTTTTCCTAGGTTAGTGACGAAAAATCTTTCTCGTCCGGTTTGTTGTCCTCTGGTTACTAGGAGGTCGCAATAATGCGTGATGTCTCCTGCCTGGTTTGATGTTCCGTCTATATTAATGATGGGACGTACTTGTTCCAACTTCTTGGTTCTGAGGTGCAACCTGGCCACGGTCTTGTAATCCACAAAGTTTTCTGTTGCGCCGCTGTCGATGAGCGCGGTTTCTTCTGCCTTTCCTCGGTATGTGTACAGTGAAAACGGTAGCTTGATTGAGTTTTGTTTGTTTATGTACATCGTCCGTATCTTTAAAGCCCTAACTACGGCAGCTAGTTTTGGGCTTGGTAAAAATCCTGCAGCGCACTAATCGCGCAGATCTTTACTTCTTCGGGTTCGTTCGGTAGCATTTTTGTTACGATCCGCTGGAACGGACCCCACCTTTTTTTTTCCTCACTATCACATGACTCTTCGACCCCGTGACAGACCAGACTCATGACTCATACCGATCGACTCATATATTGCGCAACACGGTTGACACTCAAGTGCCTCGTTTCATAGTTATCACCCCTTCGCTTAAAACTTACGATTGATGTACCTAACACCTCGTTTCACCTTGCAGACTCGTCTTCAGTGCCCTTCAGACTCATCTTGTAGTTCCCTTACTTCGCGCACGGACCATGCCTCTTTACTATAAAGGACCTCTACGATCGACAGTTAGGCCTTAAGCCTGACTTAGTTGAACCTGTATCAACAAAGCAGTAGTCTTCAGGGATAACACCCAGTTGAACCCTCCCCTCTCTGTGCCTAAGTTCACGTTGCGACTTAGCGTGAGCCGATCCCTCAGACTACTTAAAGCCTATTACCTTGCGAAGGTACGACGAATGACTGACCGTGACACCGACCCCCGGCTGTGTGGGATACTAGACGGAGCACCGCTAGTAGTCGAATTAGACCGTGGACACACCGCATTTACTTGCATTGTCAGCTAGAGCAGCACCAGTGTGCGTCAGGCTCTCGACCCAAGTCTTGGACCGCTATCCAAGCCCGAACCGCTGAGTAGGGAGACCAGCCCCTGAACGTAGAGCGTGCTTAAGCACCCGAACACCGAACCGCCAACGTCTGGCCTTTACACACCGCAGGGCGTAACATAAGTCAGGCTTTCACCTCCGACACGCTGGCAGCTCTACCGCTTTCACTTGCACCAAACCTCAACACCTACGTACCCGCACCCAAGAGAAAAGAGACAACCTACCCCGTAACGTACAAGGAGAAGCTCTTTGGATCAAAGACGTCGCTCAACTTGGATACTGGGTCAAGCACGACAGCAAGTGGTACCCCGTCGAACTCTACAACTACACACACACCGACGAACAGCAAAGGAGCCACACAGGACACGCGTGGTTTATCCTATTAGAAGACGACAACGACGGAACTTGGCATACCAGAGGAGCCAACATGGTCAACATTACAAACGACCTGGACTAGGATGGTGGGATGTAGCGGATCCCAACCACCAGACGGGGCAGCACGTTATCACTGCACCAGAACCGGCACAAATATCGGCAGCCCCTTCAGCGGGACCAGTACCGATGGACACGATCGCAGCCACGATAGTGCACCAGTACAGTCAGCCCAAAGTAACGGGCAGGGCAAGGGAGGACTCATTGGCCTCCCTCCCCCGATTTTCGATGGCAACAGAGCCAATCCGACCTATTCCTAGACAATTCTGGGATACGAGCTCCTCAATGGAGAAAGCAGAACCTTCCAGGTCCCATATCTAAAGACGGCCTTGTGCCTGTCTTACATCGTCGGACCAAACGTAGACGCATGGGCAAACGCCAAAGGCGCTGGCTCAGGACCAAGTCAAGGTCCATGGAGTACCCCAGACTAGCGATATGCTATGGGACTCATTCGAACACGATTTAGGGCGGCATACATCGATTCAGACGCCAAACTAAACGCCCTACAGAAGTTCCAAGAACTAAAATGATTGGAGGAGACATTGACCCTACATCGCCACTTTCGACCGACTCCGAGAAGAGTCTGGCTACAGAGAGGACGACCTCGGGGCAATCGTCAAATTCAGGGAGGGACTCCCACCGAAACTCCTCCAAGAGATCATCACGCACAACGTACCCGCACCAACCACCATGAACGCGTGGAAGAAGAAAGCCAGAGAACGACAAACGGTATACAAAGAACTCAGGAACGTCACCGCGAAGAAACCATTCCCCATGCAACAGTTAGCCCAATACTTAGGGCTACGAAATTACCAACCGACACAACGACCAGCGTACGGGCCAAAACCCAATCAGGGGAGAGCCCCACAAACAACCAGTCAAGTCGTCCCTATGGATGTGGACGCAGGGAACACCGGCAGAAGGTTCGGGCCAGGGCAGTGGAGCCCAGAAAGGCAGGACCTCTACAAAAAGGCGCATGCTTCATTGCAAAGCACAGGGGCACATCAGCCGTGATTGCCCCCAGAAACCGAAGAAACCGTACCAAGGGCAGTCAAGTCGCGCCCGCGCCGCAGAAGTCGCCGAACCAAAGGCGACCATCAGTAATGACGAAGCCTTGAAACAGATTGGAGGACTAGAAGGCGTCCTCAAAATGCTGCCGGACGAACCCGAAGAAGTAAAGATCCCGCGATCAATGCGCTGCAGGATTTTTACCAAGCCCGAAACTAGCTGCCGTAGTAGGGCCCTAAAGATACGAACAATGTACATAAACAAACAAAACTCAATCAAGTTGCCGTTTTGCTGTACACGTATCGAGGAAAGGCAGAAGAAACAGCGCTCGTCGACAGCGGCGCAACAGAAAATTTCGTGGACTACAAAACCGTGGCCAGGTTACGCCTCGGAACCAAGAAATTGGAACAAGTACGTCCCATCATTAATATAGACGGGACATCGAACCAGGCAGGAGATATCACGCACTACTGCGACCTCCTGGTGACCAGAGGACAACAAACCGGACGAGAAAGATTTTTCGTCACTAACCTAGGAAAGACCGATTCATTTTCGGATACCCCTGGTTACGAACATTCAACCCCGAAATCGACTGGGCGACGGGGATTGTAAAAGGCCCTGAAACACGAATGGAAACCTTACTCAAAGGTAACCTAACAGAAAGAACATCTGATCGAAGCAACAAGAAGGCGACTCGCCAACTCGAAGATGGCGACGAACTATACGTCGCCATCAAAACGATCAAAACGGACCAATCGAAGTCAACAAAGCTACCATCGCCCAGCAAATGGCGGAAAAAGCTTACGACGCCGGAAAAGTCAACATGGAACAAACAATCCCCGCGGTTTTCAAACGACATTGGAAAGTATTCTCGGAACAAGAAGCTCGTCAACTACCGCCACGCCGCAAATGGGACCACAAAATCGAATTAAAACCGGACGCACCCGACGTAATCAACAGCAAGGTCTACCCGCTGTCAAAGGATGAGCAAAAGGTGCTGGACGAGTACCTTTCGGACAACTTGGACAAAGGCTACATCACGACATCGGCATCTCCCTATGGCTCCCCAACCTTCACGGTCAAGAAGAAGGATGGAACGCTCCGAATCGTACACGACTACCGAAGGCTAAATGAATACACCGTTATGGACGTCACACCACTCCCCCGCATACAGTCAATCTTGGAAGAACTCAGAGGCAAAACGCTGTTCAGTAAATTCGACATCAGAGCCGGGTACAATAACATCCGGATCGCCGAAGGAGACGAATACAAAACTGGGTTCAAAACTAACAAGGGACTATTCGAGTGGGTGGTAATGCCCTTCGGGTTATGCAACGCACCGGCACTTCACCCGCATGGGGAACGAAGTACTACGACCCCTCTACGCGAAATACCCTGGGAAGTTCCGACATTACATGGACGACTGCATTGTCATGACCGAGACCGGAGAACGAGAACTTCACACCAAGATCTGTCACGACTTCTTCGAGATACTGGAACAACACAATCTATTCCTGAAACCGGCAAAGTGCGAATTCTTCCAAACGGCCATCGACTATCTAGGAATCAGGGTGGAAAACGGAGAACTAATGATCGACCCGCAAAAATCGCCGGCATCAGAGAATGGCCGACCACCCTTAAAACCGTCAAAGAAGTAAGAAGCACCCTCGGACTCCTCGGATATCACAGACCATGGATCCCCAACTTCGCCCGGATCGCCAAACCGCTCACGGACCTGCTACAAAAGGGTAAAGAGTTCGCATGGGACACCGCCTGCGAAGCGGCAGTAAAGAAACTGATCGGACTAGTTACATCTGAACCCGTCTTAATCCCACCGGACCCAGACCAACAATTCATCCTATACGTAGACGCATCCCAGTTCGCAACCGGAGCCATCTTGTACCAGGCCGACAAAGAACAGACAAACAAACGAGGAGACCCCTTGCTTCGACCCATTGGGTTTCACTCCCAACATTTACAAAGACGGAACAGAACTACCCAATTTATGACCGAGAACTACTCGCGGTCATAAGGGGTCTACGAACCTGGCGACACTTACTAAGGAACACGACAAAATCGGTGCTAGTCATCACCGACCACGCCAACCTACAGTACTATCGAGAACCGCACAAACTGGGCCACGAGTCAACGGATACATCACTGAACTCGCAGATTTTAACATCCAACTAGTGTACAAACCCGGAGCTACCAACCGCGCTGACGCCCTATCGAGACGACCTGACTTCGCACCAGACACAGACGACTACCCATTGCTCATCGCACTACCCGACCACTTATTCGTACCCCCAGACGCCCCGACACGAAACTACGACACAACCAGACAGAAAAATACTGTCGAAAACAGTGACTCCGGTTATGAGTCAAATGACATGGAATTGGTGGACCACAGCACCCCATCCTTAAGGCAAGAGCCGCAACACTACCCGACGGGTCAGAACTATCCGCCAAGTACTTAGACGACAAAATCATACGAGACCAGGAGATACAGCAAGCCACCATCAAACGATGGCGACTCAACCATTCACTTATGAAGCACGGACGGCTATGGACCAAAAACGGTGCACTTGTTGTTGTGGGAAACAACGACGTAAAGAGGGGAGTAATTTCCCTTCTTCATGACACTTCAACAGCAGGGCACCCCGGAATCACCAAAACGTTACTTATGACGGCCAAATACTATTGGTGGCCGGGCATAAAGAGTTTGTGACGAACTACGTCAAAGGGTGCGCAACGTGCCAAATGACTAAGGTAAACACCCGTCCAAGCAAACCCGCCCTCTTTCCAATCACCGCCGAGCCAAACGCCCTCCCTTTCAAACGATCGCAGTCGATTTCATCGTCAAACTACCGACCTCAGATGGGTACGATTCGATACTGACAATTACCGACCACGACTGCTCCAAAGCGGTCATATTCCTACCCTGCAATGAGTCCATCAACGCCCCTGAAGTGGCAGAACTATACGCAAGACAAGTCTTCCCACATTATGGCATCCCCCACAAGATCATCTCCGACAGAGACCCCAGATTCGCCGCTAACTTCACTAGGGAGTTATGCAAAACGCTCGGGATCAAACAAAACATCTCGTCAGCATACCACCCACAGACGGACGGACAAAGCAACGTACCAACCAAAGCCTGGAACAATACCTGCGAGCGTTCTGCGGCAACAACCAAAGTGAATGGGCAAAATGGTTGCCGATCGCACAGTACACAAAAAATTCGTGGCCACACGCAACGACGAAGAAGACCCCCTATGATTTGATATTAGGATACACCCCGACCGCACATCAACCAAGGAGAGAAACGAACATACCCACACTCGACAAACGAATAGACCACGTTCGGTCAGCCCGCAGACAGGCCCTAGAGGCCATGAGCAAAGCGCAAGAAGGGCTGATCAAAGCAACCAAGTTCAAAGGGTACGAAGAAGGAGAAAAAGTTGGCTAGAAGGGACGAACATCAAGAGACCTTATGACTCCCCCAAACTTTCCCCAAGGCGATACGGACCTTTCGAGGTAGTCGCCAAATATCCCCGGTGGCGTATAAACTCCGTCTCCCTGAAACATGGCAAATCACGACGTATTCCACGCATCACTTCTCACGCCCTTCACGGAGACCGAAGAACACGGACGCAATTTTATCGAACCACCACCGGACGAAATAGAAGGCGAAGAAGAATGGGAAGTGGAACAGATCCTCGGAAAGCGACATCACGGCCGAGGAAGAAAATTGCAGTATCTCGTAAGATGGAAAGGATATGCCCCAGCACACGATCAGTGGATTGACAGATCTGACATGCACGCATCAGAACTCGTTGATGCATATGAAACGCAACTGATGGAGCGCCCGCCTCGAAGGAGTATAAGAACCCCGAGGAAAGGACAAGTAGTAACCATCCGCTCCGCTACTCTCTCCCACTCCAATGAACTCCCACTCAGAAACCATTATCGACCCATGTCCCAAGCACAAGATGCCACCCAAACAACCACCACCAGCGTACCCTCGCCGCGCCCCGCCACGCCAAACGACCTCCTTCCCGCAAACACCATCGTCTTTCAGACCCAACACGGCGGACACTTGGCGCTCATCCCCGTCGGAGGCACAGTTGCCTCCGCCACGACTGAGGTTTCAGTTGCCTCGACAAGTGGAGCGCCGCCGACCCCCTCACCAGAACCGCTCCCTGTGCCCCCGCGATCGGGATCTTCAGGTCCTCCTGTACGTCCTGGCGCTGACCATCTTAATCGTCACCCTCTCGCTTGGCGTACAACTAGCCATAGAAACGAGCCGGAGAGATTGCAAAAACTCTGGGAAGATAGCAGGAAACTGGGCGAGTACCACACCCAACATGGGGAGTTTCCAGCAGACTTCCGGAGAGGCGGGTACAGCAAAGCAGCATTCGTCGCCGGGAAGCTCGCAGCACTACCAGCCCCACCAACCACTATTCTAGATGTTATGACGTCGTACGAGGTGGCGAGGAAATACGATAACCTCCTCGAACAGTACATCCACGTAGCTCGCGCAGCGCTAGACGAAGTCGCGCCCGCTCCCTTGCCTCAGGGGGATACCGTCCCGAACTCGCCCGTTCCTGTGGAACAGGCAGAAGACGTCTTGACCGACAATGAGGACGAAGGTCAGACACCAGAAGCCGCCCCCGAAACGAAAGGTAAGGGGCGAGACACCCAAGTAGCGGCGCGCGAGGAGGCCGAAGGGGTGGACACGGAGTTGGGCGACTCCGAAAAAGAAAACGACCCAGACCACCCAGGTGCCGGGTGGATGCGATACGAGGTGGCAAACCCGGAACACTATGTGATGTGGATCCCGGCGCCAGGAGAGCTAGGCGACGTCAGAGCAGGGTACATCCGATACGTCTTTGATGGAGAAGACACCACCTTAGAAGGGACCTTTGGCAAGGGGCACCCGACCTATAGGCAGCCACTACGAGCACGGCGCGCCGACACTCGCCCTAACCTCACCGACAACAAAGAGATCCGGGATGACCACCTAGCCGCGCTCAACCCAGAGTCTTCAATGGCAGAAATCGTCGACCGCTACGTCCACCATATAGCGGATCCCGGACTCATCGCAGAAGTCGTCCGCTACCGGGCACAGAAAAATCGTCAGGGCACGCTGGCCGCCCGTATAAAAGACTTAACCGAACAACAGCAGCGCAACGACGATGCGCTGATGACAACGACCCGCTCCCTCATTCACGCCAAGGCCGCCACGCGCCTGGTCAAACAAATGTTCGCAGAACCCCCCACTTCTGAAGAACCGTACAAAGCCTACCCCTTCTCCATCCGTGCAGGCCAAGGACCCGCCAATCGTCATCGACGCCGCCCTGCTCAAACACCTCCCGACAAACGCTACTCCCCGTATAGACACCCGCGGCTCGAGAAACCCATCTTCTGCTACGAGTGTTTTCAGACAGCCCCCGACCACTCTCCCATCGAGTGCCCTGACTACGGGCACTGCTATTTTTGCGCCAGCACGCAGCATGAATCGCTCACTTGTATTGCCCCGCATGTTCGCTGCGAAGAAAAGCAATGCAACGTGCCAGTCTGGCACCAATACCACGGCCTTCAATGCGCCGCCCCAGCTGCTGCTCGCCTCGCTCGCCTGGCCCGCGCATGGCCTTCCAAGTTCCTCAAACGATGGGACGAAGACGCGTCCCCAATCACCCGCTCGTCGCTACAGGATTATGAGAGCGACTCCGACGAACTCATGTGGGAATGAGTTGCCTTAGAGAGGGCGTGATGTTACGATCCGCTGGAACGGACCCCACCTTTTTTTTTCCTCACTATCACATGACTCTTCGACCCCGTGACAGACCAGACTCATGACTCATACCGATCGACTCATATATTGCGCAACACAGTTGACACTCAAGTGCCTCGTTTCATAGTTATCACCCCTTCGCTTAAAACTTACGATTGATGTACCTAACACCTCGTTTCACCTTGCAGACTCGTCTTCAGTGCCCTTCAGACTCATCTTGTAGTTCCCTTACTTCGCGCACGGACCATGCCTCTTTACTATAAAGAACCTCTACGATAGACAGTTAGGCCTTAAGCCTGACTTAGTTGAACCTGTATCAACAAAGCAGTAGTCTTCAGGGATAACACCCAGTTGAACCCTCCCCTCTCTGTGCCTAAGTTCGCGTTTGCGACTTAGCGTGAGCCGATCCCCTCAGACTACTTAAAAGCCTATTACCTTGCGAAGGTACGATGAACGACTGACCGTGACACCGACCCCCGGCTGTGCGGGATACTAGACGGAGCACCGCTAGTAGTCGAATTAGACCGTGGACACACCGCATTTACTTGCATTGTCAGCTAGAGCAGCACCAGTGTGCGTCAGGCTCTCGACCCAAGTCTTGGACCGCTATCCAAGCCCGAACCGCTGAGTAGGGAGACCAGCCCCCGAACGTAGAGCATGCTTAAGCACCCGAACACCGAACCGCCAACGTCTGGCCTTTACACACCGCAGGGCGTAACAATTTTGAGGACTCCTTCTAGTCCTCCAATTTGTTTCAAGGCTTCATCGTTGCTAATAGTCGCTTTTGGTTCGGTAACTTCTGCGACGCGGGCACGGCTCGACTGCCCTTGGTGCGGTTTCTTTGGTTTCTGGGGGCAATCGCGACTGATGTGCCCCTGCGCTTTGCAAATGAAGCATGCGCCTTTTTGGTAGAGGTCCTGCCTTTCTGGGCTCCACTGTCCTGGTCCGAACCTTCTGCCAGTGTTCCCTGCGTCCACATCCATGGGGACGACTTGACTGGTTGTCTGTGGGGCTCTCCCTTGGTTGGGGTTTGGCCCGTATGCTGGTCGCTGCGTCGGTTGGTAATTTCGTAGCCCTAGGTATTGGGCTAGTTGTTGTACGGGGAATGGTTTCTTTACGGTGACATTCCTAAGTTCCTTGTACACCGTTTGTCGTTCTCTGGCTTTCTTTTTCCACGCGTTCATGGTGGTCGGTGCTGGTACGTTGTGCGTAATGATTTCTTGGAGGAGTTTCGGTGGGAGTCCTTCCCTGAACTTGACGATTGCTCCGAGGTCGTCCTCTCTGTAGCCGGACTCTTCTCTGAGCCGGTCGAAAGTGGCGATGTAGGAGTCGATGTCTCCTCCGATCATCTTCAGTTCTTGGAACTTCTGTAGGGCGTTCAACTTGGCGTCTGAATCGATGTACGCCGCCCTGAAGTCGTGTTCGAATGAGTCCCATAGCATGTCGCTGCTCTGGGGTACTCCATGGACCTTGACTTGGTCCCTGAGCCAGCGCCTCTTGGCGTTTGCCCATGCGTCTACGTTTGGTCCAACGATGTATGATAGGCACAAGGCCGTCTTTAGGTATGGGACCTGGAAGGTTCTGCTTTCTCCATTGAGGAGTTCGTATCCCAGGAATTTGTCCAGGAATAGGTCGGATTTGGCTCTATTGCCGTCGAAGATCGGGGGGGGAGGCCAATGAGTCCTCCCTTGCTCTGCCCGTTACTTTGGGCTGACTGTACTGGTGCAACCATCGTGGCTGCGATCGTGTCCATTGGCACCGGTCCCACTGAAGGGGCTGCCGATATTTGTGCCGGTTCTGGTGCAGTGATAACATGCTGCCCTGTCTGGTGGTTGGGATCCGCTACATCCCACCATCCTAATCCTAGGTCGTTTGTAATGTTGACCATGTTGGCTCCTCTGGTGTGCCAAGTTCCGTCGTTGTCGTCTTCTAATAGGATAATGTTACGATCTGCCCCTCGGACTTACCACTACCCCTTTTCCTTTCTCTGTTCCCATCTCACTTGCTGCTTCTTATGCCCTCGGACTACCTACCTACCCTCCCATAAAACTTCTCCGTTAGCTACCATCATTTTACCTTCGCTTAGCTATCGTGACTCATTCCATTGTTACTACCTTCGGTCCCTAGTACTTGTTATTGTCTCCTCGCTTACTACTCTGACTCGACCCAAGAGCCCTTAAGGCCATTCGCTACTATTCTTACTTATCTGACTCACCAAGCATCCTAGACGGACTGCGACATGTATATAAACTCGTATAACTCACAGTTGGGCCTTAAGCCTGACTTAGAATCAATCTTGCAAACTCCTGGTCATTGGCATACAAAGTGGGAAGGCCACTGGACCGACTTCAACTCTAGAATCACTGGCAAGGACCTTCCGAGGAGGGGGATCACTTCATCGTCAACTTAGACCCTTGCACAGACCGCATTTACTTGCCTATCGACTTAAGCCTTGCCTTGCAAGTGCTCGCTGAGTAGGGAGACCAGCCCCCATTCAACTGAAGACCTTCTAGTGCTGCTTAACGCGCACCCGGACCTCAAACCGCCAACGTCTGGCCCTTGCGCCCGCAGGAGCGTAACAGATAAACCACG
>WTXJ01000228.1:0-21682 GCA_022376545.1 Russula dissimulans | reverse complement strand
GGGCGTCACAGGCTCAACAGCACGCACAGGAGCATGCTTAGTCCCAGCCACAGTAGAAATTCGTGTTGACTTCTCTGGTGAGTTATACATGCCAAAGACGTCTGCAAGAGCTGCCTTGGTATTGATAGTGACGGTAGGCTCTGCCACAGTAAGGCCTCTCTGTGCGATGTAGTTACGAGTAGTCTTGGAACCATCATCATTGAAGTTAACTCGCATCGTCGATGAACTGGCACGAGAGAGCTCGGAAGCAGGGGGAGGTCCCCACTTCTTGCCTAAGAGGCCCATAGAACGTGCGCGGGCTTCCGGCATACTGTACTCCCCCCTTCCTCTGTGAACAACAAGTGGAGATTGAGTCGCAACTTCTCCGGACGTTTTCCTGTCATAGGGGGACCAAGCATATAAGAGTACCGATTGTGGGAATAAGTTGAAGTTGACGACGAAGGTCCAGAAGGGCTACGAGAAGGAGGGGCCGAAGTTGGTTGAGGCTGCGCTGTTACGCTAGGTTTGTCGTAGTTCTTGAGGGGTTGTTTACGCAGTAGATTGGCTTCGGGTGTGCCATTCACCTTTGGAAGGGTGATCTGGGGAGCAGGCGGGGGTTTGGGTGGCTTCGAGGAGGTTCGCCTCTGAAACTCGTCATATCTTTTCTTCAGACGCTCTACTGGCCGCGCTTTTCGTTGTATACCGGCGCGATAGACTTCGCCTGCAGCTGCGAGACTTCAAAGGTATCAGGGCGCTGAATGATACATGGAAAATTACGTCCGCACCGGCCGTCTCTCTCCAGGGCAAAGGCATAATCTTCAAAGAGGAGTGCATAGACCGTGCCAATCCCGTTGGTAAGTATAAACTTGTACACAACGCTTGGCCTGTCCACGAGGGAAGCGTAGAGTGTCCATAGCTTGAGGTACCTCAGATCGCTTTTGTAGCTGGAGTCATCCTTATATCTCCTCGTTGCCTCCTCTAATAGTTCGACAAGACCCGACGACGCGAGATGCTGGCGTGGGTATTCATCAAAGATCCACTTGACGAAGCTGTCGTACAAAGCTAGTGGGTCGTCTGCCTCGTCAATTTCTGAGGCAATTTGCGATCGTAGTCTTGAGCTTTCCGCGTTCAGAACATCAAGAGATGACTTTTTATTTGCCGATGCGGAGGAAGATGCGTGAAGTCGAGACATGTTAGTGTTGTGTGCGCCTCAATAGTGCCAGTTTCAACGCTTATTTGGCTTTGTTGACGCGTCCTTCACGCACGCGTTTACATACGATCACGTGACCCTTCCAGCCTACACTAATTTGACCCTTCTAGTCCTCCGAACCTCCAGTAATAGCCACCGTATTTCTCATCGCATCGCCGACGTAAACAGAACGCGGCATGTTGTAACGACCGTCGGGAAGGAACACTACCTCTGGCTCAACCAACAAGTCTGCCCAGTAGCAGAGTGGTCTCTCTCTTCCTTCGACGACCTTGATTGCGCAGTTATGCAGCTTGAGCTTCTTTAATGTCTTTGCATGGCGCACGATGAAATTCTCGACGTGGACGGTATGACGATGCCCCTTCATCGGTCGTTTTTGAGCGAGAGCTCAGCTAGTCGCGGATAAGTTGGTACTTGGGAAAAATCAAAACGTTGTTCTTCAGGGCCGTGGGGTTCAGAGGAAAGTTCAAATCCAATGGATCGAAGAACAATGCGAGCGTGTTCAGTGTATGAGCCCGATGGATGTTGCGAAATACATCCTTAATGTGAGAGTCCCCAGACTGTAAGGCGGCTGTCAGCAACATTATATTTCCTCGGCAGTGTACAACAACACACTACGACGCGGAACGCCTTGTCCATCCACTTCCAACGCAGGAAGTCTGTAAAAATACAGTCCCGTCAATACAATCTACAACAGGAAAGTAGGACACAGGCTGCTGCTATTTCGTACCTTCTGAGAACATAACAGATCGGACATGTCGGACGAGGTGAGGTGTGTGGAGTAACTCCCATATTTTGTTTGCGCTCTCGAACGTGTTTAGGACCGTGATATTCTCAAAAACTGCGGGTGTTGCCAATATGTTGAAGGTCGAGTTCACACAGCGTAGCTGGAGGAGGCCCTCTGATTCCATATTGCGTATTATTATCTGCCATAGCTCGACAGATAGAGTTTCGGCGCTGGATAGCATACTGGTGATGGTATGGCGGTGGTTTGAACTTGAATGTTCGCCCTTGCCCCCTGGCCCCTCCCACGTGCTCGGCTTCGGCATGACCACGATCACTTAAGACTCGGACACGCCACGCAAAATCAACTTGCGCTGTGAGGAGCATGTCGTGAAAGTGCTGAGTTGCGGCCTTAACTGGTAATGTTCGGCCCAGCATTGAATTTTTCTGTACTGTATCTGATTGTTTTAGTGATTGCGAAGTCCTGAGAGATGCACTGGCTGGGGGGCTGGCGATCATTAAAGAAAAATTGGCAGAGAAGGGTGTGGCCCGTCCTTGTCCGTGTCGTCTGAGAGCTAAAATAGAAACCAGTCTGACGGGCAGAGTCTAAGGGACAAAGAGGGTTAAGAAAGTTGCCCATCTCATATTCACAAAAACCTCTAGAACGAAGACTACTGTCATAGGGAAAAGGGTGGTCCATTACGACCTTTAAACTTTGGTGGAGCTCTAAACAAAAATGAGCATGTCTTGCAAGGGGTGCTAAACAAACCGATGTATGAGGCTGGATGTCACTTAAAACGCTCAGTGGCTCATGATGTGTGGGTGTTCATCAAAGATCCACTTGACGAAGCTACGTACAAAGCTAGTGGGTCGTCTGCCTCGTCAATTTCTGAGGCAATTTGCGATCGCAGTCTTGAGCTTTCCGCGTTCAGAACATCAAGAGACGATTTTTTATTTGCCGATGCGGAGGAAGATGCGGAGCTAGTTTCAACGCTTATTTGGCTTTGTTGAAGCGCCGTTAACGCGTTTACATACGATCACATGACCCTTTCTGCTACCAACTAAGTTAGTTCATCCGTTGGCAATTCAGTTCTTGTTCTTGATAATTGCCTTGAATTTCTCAAGGGCCAATTCGTCCTGTTCCGTCCCTTCGAGTCCTTCGAACCTTCGGTACAAACCAGTGTTTTCCTCATCCTCATTCTCATCGCCATCGTCGATGTAAACATACCGCGGCATGTCGTAACGGCTGTCGGGAAGGAACAGTACCTCTAGCTCAATCAACTCGGTCAGCGCTTTGGCCAGTCGGTTGAAAATGTCTGCCCAGTAGCAGAGTGGCCTCTCCCTTCCTTCGATGACCTCGATTGCGCAGTTATGCAGCTTGAGCTTCTTTAATGTCTTGGCATGGCGCACGATGAAATCCTCAACCGTAGACGGGATGACGATCCCCTTTTCATCGATCGTGTCAACTTCGAAGACGACATTTTGAGTGAGAGCTCAGCAAGTCGCGGATAAGTTGGTACTTGGGAAAGGTCAAAACATTGTTCTTCAGCAGCCCGGAGGTCAAATCCAATTATCTCGAGCGACTCGAGCTTTACCGCGAGTTTGAGCATGGCTTCCACCACGACTTCCTTCCAGAACAACATGCGTTGCCAAAAGGTCCCCTGCACGCCGTCTTGAAGAATGGCGAAGGAGAATCGTAGATGTAGTAACGACGCAGCAAGCAACGCGATGGATGGAGACCGGTAGGGCGACTCGTAGTGGCGTGCGCTGACCCAATCACTGATTGTTAGGGATTTCAATTTCGGGTTTCCGTTTCTCGCTAAAGCTTGGATGATTTCCCATTGATGGGTGCATATATTCTGTGAGACCTCGAGACGATTGGGGTGCAACTCGGCGCGGTCGAACGGATCGAAGAACAATGCGAGCGTGTTCAGTGCATGGGCTCGATGGATGTTGTCAAATACAGCTCTAATGTGGTCCCAGGAAGGGTCACAGACTGTAAGGCGGCTGTCAGCAACATTATACTTCCTCGGCGGTGCACAACAACACACCCACGTCATGGATCACGTCCACCAGGCGCCAATCGTTGAATTCTGTAAGCATACAATCCCATCAATACAACCTACAACAGGGAAGTAAGACACACGGTATCACTAATTCGTACCTTCTACGAACGTGATGGATCGGACATATTGGGCGAGGTGAGGTGTGTGGAGCAACTCCCATATTTTGTTTGCGCTCTCGAACGTGGTTAGGAACGTAATACTCTCAAAAACTGCAGGTGTTGCCAATGTGTTGAAGGCCGAGTTCACACGACGTAGCTGGGGGAGGTCCTCTGGTTCCGCATTGCGTATTATCATCTGCCATAGCTCGACAGGTAGAGTTTTGGCGCTGGACGGCATGGTGGTGGTGGTGGTGGTGGTTTGAATCTTCTCGTTGCCCCACGCACATGTTCGGCTTCGGAGGCACGATCCACATCTCCCAGCGACTGACTTTACACAACACAGACACCCTTAAGACTCGGACACGCCACGCACAACTGTATATGATTTTTGCTGGTGATTGCAAAGTCCCAGACGCTTAACTGAGAGATACTCTGGCTGGGGTGGGGACGATTCGTCGACTGGGAAAGGAACCAGTGGTAGGTCATTCTACCGTCACATTCATGTTCCTCGTCCCATCATAGTGGATGAAAAAGAAAAATTGGCGAAGGGTGTGACCTCCCCTTGTCCGGGTCGTCTCAGCTAAATTTTACACTAGTTAGGAAGGAAGGTTGTCCAACTCGAATTCATAAAAAACCTCCAGAACGATTACTACCGGTGTAGGGGAAAGAGTAGATCTTTACGGCCCTTAAACATGGGACCAAATCCAAAGAAAAATGAGTATGTCTTGCAAGGGTGCTAAACGAACCGAAGTGTGAGGCTAGATGTTACTTAAAGTGCCCAGCCGGGTCGTGATGTGCAATCGTCGAGAGTAATATGCTCGAAAGACAAAAATGACGCGTTGGGTAGATGCATCGACGTGAGCCAACCTTGCCAAGACGGCACAAGACTGTAAGAGCCTTGTTTGCGCATATGCTGAGCGTCGCCTCGAGATGTTCAAAGTTGAGATCAGGAGAGTGGATGGATGGATACAAGACTCACCGATGATCAAGTGCGAGTTGATCCGCTTGAAGGTCCTCTAAGCAGTTCGCTTAACAATTCAGCAACCTCGGCCTTTGCTTCCTCCTTTTCCTTCAGGGTTGTCGCGAGCTCTGCATCCCGTCTTTCTACGATTTGGGCTTCGTCAGATAGGAGCAGTTGTAATTTCATAGAATGAACGATGGACAGCAGGGAATTAGCCGCCCTGATCTGGACAGAAGCTTTGAATTCATATCCCAGGCTGTGGAGAAAAACGAGGAACCATGGATTCCGCGCGGAACTGCGCTTGGAATGTCTCCTGTGCGATTTTGAATTTATCTTTGTTATTGATCTAGGTCCAAAGGTCAACAGGACTGAGGGCGGATTGCATGGCCATGAGGACTTACCGAGGCGAGGTTCACCAAGTCAACCATGCCATCCGCGAGAGTCTCTATTTCAACGTCGACCCGCTTGTTCCATTCCTCCTCGACGGCTTCCAGATATTCGGCGGAGGTCTGTTCGATAGCCTGAGGCGCTGTGCCTTGTGGAAAGAGATTTGCAGTTGGGAGTTTTGAGGGGCGGGATACGTCAGACTGGGGTAGATCGGACATGGGTGCACGCGTCTGCCGTCTTCATTCGTCACGGGTCACCCGTACATGCTCTTCAGAAAACAACTCCTCTGAGTCCTCGTGGCCACGCCATGTCCTACCCATACTTCCGCTCACTTTCGGCTCAGAAAACTGTCACATATGGACTCAATGCCTCGCGAAGACCTGCCGACGGTGTCAGATCTGCGCACAGGCATTTTACCACGGTGATGATACCGCCTCCCATTCGTCTTCGTTCCCGTTACGCCTCCTCCCTCGCTCCCTTCCGACGTGTGAATGCACGCGGTCTGTCATATGCATCAATACCGAAGATCGTAGCGAGGGCATTCAGGGTACCAATCGCAGGTGCTACCATCGGCGCCGGAGGATTCACATACGCAAGCTACAAGTTTGAAGGTGAGTTGGCCACTCTGCCACCTTTGGGCGTAGCCACAAATTCTTCTTCTAGAGTTCAGGAAGAAGTCGGAAGGGTGGATCTCCTCTGTCAAGGACACCGCCACGGATGTCTTTGACACTGCGTCGGAAGGGATAAAAGCCGTATCGGAACGAGTGCAGAGCGTGAATCTGCCCGAGCTGGAAACACCACAGTTTCTCAAGGACTTGTTCTCGCACGCGGAAGGTTCTCGCAATGAACGCGAACAAAGTCACGAGGAGCGTGGGGCTCCTGGCAGGGGTCATCCAAACCGCGATGACGCTGCAATCGCTGCATTAGTGGCTGCCACTATGTCGTCCCCATCCGACTCTACCGAAGACGCTAGGGACCTTCCGATAGACCCGCGGCAGAATGGTCTCATGCACTTGACTAAGAAGCTCATCGAAATCCGGACAATTTTGCTTAGCATCGGTCAAAGTGACGCGTTGAGGCTACCAAGTATTGTTGTCATCGGCAGCCAGAGTTCTGGAAAAAGTTCCGTTTTGGAGGCAATTGTTGGGCACGAGTTTCTTCCGAAGTGAGCTGCGCTTCATTTTTTCCGCTCGCCATCTAAATACCATCTTGCAAGGGGGAACAACATGGTCACGCGCCGCCCTATCGAGCTAACACTCATTCAGACAACCGCTCATGCGGATGGGCAAGTAGTCGAATATGGCGAGTTTCCATCGCTCGGTCTCGGAAAGATCACAGATTTCTCTCAAATTCAAAAGACATTGACCGACCTCAATCTCGCTGTCCCGTCCTCAGAAGCTGTCTCGGATGAGCCGATCGACCTCCGGATATACAGCCCGAACATCCCAGACCTCACCCTCATCGACCTTCCTGGATATGTACAGATCTCGTCCATGGACCAACCCGAGACGCTAAAGGAGAAGATTTCTGCGCTTTGCGAAAAGTACATCCGCGAACCAAACATCGTACTCGCCGTGTGTGCCGCTGACGTGGACCTTGCCAACTCTCCGGCTCTTAGGGCGAGCAGAAAAGTTGATCCTCTAGGACTGCGGACCCTTGGAGTCGTCACGAAGATGGACCTCGTACCACCAGATCAAGGGGCAGAAATCTTGTCTGGTAACCGCTATCCATTGCACCTAGGTTATATTGGCGTTGTTTGTAAACCGTCTGGGAAAAATGGTCGCCGGGAAACTACGGACGTCCTTGCGCGACGTGGTAACGAGTATTTCCGAGACAATCGAGAGCATTTTTATAGCTCCTCGTCTCTCATGGTGGGGACAGAAACTCTTCAGAAGCGTCTCAGGGAAGTCCTCGAGTCGGCTATGGCCTCTTCACTTCATAGCATCACAAACGCCGTGCAACTGGAGCTAGAGGAGGCGCAGTACCAGTTTAAGGTACAATATAACGATCGACGAATCTCCCCAGAGTCGTACGTTGCAGAGACCGTCGACGCCCTCAAAGGACGCTTCAAGGACTTCACGACCCAGTTCCGCAAGCCCGCTGTGCGCGCGAGGCTCAAGACTATGCTTGATGAGCGTGTCATGGATGTCCTCGAGCAATTATATTGGAGTGACAAGCGCGTAGGCGAATTCACTGGCCTGGGAGAAGACAGACGCCTGAAACCGGAGGACGTTGAGCCGTATTGGAAGTACAAACTCAATGCTGCCTCTTCGTTGCTTACCAAGTCTGGAATCGGGCGTGATGCGACGCTCCTCATGGCCGACGGTTTGCGCACTCTCATAGATAGCATCGCGACCGGCGAACCGTTCAACTTTCATCCGCGAGCGAGCGAGCGCCTCGTGCAATTCGCGCACAAGATTTTGCGCGACCGCATTCCGCCCACCTCAGACCAGGTCGAAAATAGCATCAAGCCGTACAAGTACGAAGTGGAGGTCGACGAGCGCGAGTGGGAGAATGGCCGGATGGAAGCCATCAAGCTTTTTGAGCGCGAACTCGGGATGTGCGAGGAGAAGCTGAAGGAGATTCGAAAGAAGGTCGGTGGCAGCCGGAGGCTCGGCAACTTGATGAGCTATGTTCGGGATCTCGAAGAGAAAGAGCGAGAAAAGAAGAGCCGGCGCATCGCACAAGCGACAGCGGGTGCGGACAAGGAGATAGACGATGATCCCGCACTAGAGTCATACAAGTACACACCTGCGCAACTGGTTGACGGTACGTTTGACGGTACTTTATTCTTTGCCGAGTCTTCCTGACAGCCATTTCTAGCGCGCCATGCTACACTCTACACTGACCGGCTGAGTATTCTCAAGCTCCGACTTGCAGCTCTGAAATCGAAGAAGTGCAAAGCTGGGCCCGAAAGCGACCTGCTCTGTCCCGAAGCGTTCTTGAACGTTGTCGCGGATAAGCTCGCCTACACCTCTTCCATGTTTATCAACATTGAGCTCCTCGACCGGTTCTTCTACGAGTTCCCGAGGGAGATCGACTCGCGATTACTCTACGACCTGGACCGCAACGAGATCGTCGAGTTTGCGAGGGAAAATCCGGAGATTCGCCAGCACTTGGACCTGCAAGGACGAAAGGACGAGCTGGAGGAGGTGCGAGAGCCCTGCTCCTGCGACGAAAGGCAGATTTTTACTGCTGATGTTTTTTCTTGCAGGTCATGAAGCGACTCAATAGTCTACCCATTCTTCGTACCGACTCACAGTCCGCGCCACGACGTCCTCGCGGTCTATTTAGTGGGATATTCTGATCTCGCGATCTTCGTCGCGCTCCTTATCTTGCTTTACTACAATATCCTTTCCCCCTCTCAGTGACTGTTGGACATGTTTAGATAGTTTTTACCGTACTGCACGCTCATTATCATGCGCATAATAACGAAGCGGGATACAAGACGATTCCGCCTATTGTCTGCGTACACGTACCAGGTTGACTATCACATGCAATTTTTGCATATTTAAATGTCGATTTGAAATCAACCAGCCGCCACCTCACTGTCTCCGTCGACGTCTCCTACAGCAAAACATCATGTCCGACGTCAAAGTGGAAGGCTACAAGGTGACAGGTCTCGTTCTTGCTCCTATTACTTCAATCTGAAAGCTCCGTTTTATGTCCCAGGCATCTGAGATACTTGCTGCGCTAGCTGCGGTCTTTGAAGGATACAACGACGCAGATAAAGCTGCGCAATTAAAGAAGGTAGCCCTGCTGCGTTCTCGCCCCCCACATCCGTCACCAACCCCCTGTTCTGAAATTATTCTGAAACCCTTCGTGTCGTCGCCTCGTCCCATGTGACATTCCGCAGAACAACGGCGTCTTCGAACTTAGGGTCAAGAACGACGCGGGGCAGGAAGCGACGTGGACCATCGACCTGAAGAAGACGGGCGCAGTGAAGAAGGGAGAGGCAAAGTCAGTCGGCCTCAAGCCGGACGTCACGATCCTTCTGTCGGACGAGGCGTTCGTCGAGATTGCCGACGGCAAGACGACCGGGCAGAAGGCGTTTATGACCGGGAAACTCAAGACGAAGGGCAACATGATGCTCGCGACAAAACTCGATGGACTTCTCAAGGCACGCATACCGTACCACGCCGTCTACGTTTTGTTATACTGACGAGAGCAATCAGAATACGAAGGGCAAGGCGAAGCTCTGAACTGTAACGCAGCGTCGGACTGTGACCGCACGATAGACATAAATAATGTACCAGTGCCTATTTTTAAAATAATAATACGTATGACACGGAGGAGGTCCAGACATTCGCTCGATATGGTTTCGTGTGAAGTGGCGCGGCGGAGAGGGAGACGGGGATGAGATTGGCCGGCGGAACACATGCGGAGGAGAAACGTGCGCGCAACTCGCTGCGGGTTCGGGCCGTTTTAAAGATGTGATTGGCCGGTTGACTTCCCTCCGTCGCTTTCCACATCCCGGTCTCAACAAACGACCCCCTTTCAACGTTCCAACCTCTGGCACCGCACCGTCCTCCCTCCCCACCAGCGAGCGATTCCTCGACCCATGAAATATATCGAAATTCCTAACCTCGCCCAACTCGCCCAAGCCCTAACGCATGAGGGCCCCGAATGCTCAGTCCACACCCGAATAGAGGCTTATAGCTGTAAGAACATCAAGCGCGACAAGAAGCTCTTCAAATCTCTCGAGAGCGCATACAATGAAGACGTATCGCACTCTCCGCCAGTCCCTTCGTTCATCGCCCTCGACAGAGAGGCTGAGAATACCCCCTTCGGCCCCATGGACAAACATTCGTCGCGCAAAACGCTTTACCTCCTCATCGCGACCCTCAACGTCGCCTTCCCCGATCATGAATTCTCTGACGTCAAGCCTGCCCACTTCCATAAGGAGAAGACGGGTGCCAGTGTGCTCAACGCCCTGAGCACCACCTTGGTCGCGCCACACCGCGCAGGCATCCGCGCCCCGCGGACTTACTCGTCATACCCCCCCACCTCCGTCGACTTTTTCCCCTCCTCCTTACCTACGTCATCATCACCCGTGCAACCACTCGCGAGCCCGTACGCGCCCCCACAGATCGTGTCCGGCACGCACCCCTCGCTCTACCGCGCGCTCGACGACATAATAGGACTCACCGAATGCGAGGTCTTTTCTTACGTGCCGGACATAGACTCGGACCCGCACGCGAGCGACTTTTCCGATGACGAGGACGACGTCAAGTCCGTCGGCGACTCGGACTCGTCCGATGATTCGGGGGACGAGCCCTTCGCGTTTGACGACTACGACGTCGACGAGGCCGCGCCGGTCCACCGCCCGGCGTTCGGGGGTCGCTTGCGCACGCTCATCGACGACAGTGACCTGCACACGCACACGTTGCTGCGCCGCCGCGGCGCGCTGTTGTGGAGTTCGCACTGGTTCTTCTTCAATCGGAGATTGAAGCGAATATTGTTCGTCTCGGTCTGGGCGCGCTCCCGGGGGATGACGAGGTGGGGCGACGAGGACCTGTATGGTAGTCCTGAGAAGATGCGCACATTATCTGGGGAGCGGTTTCTCGGTTGGGAAGGTGCGATTGGCGCAGGTGCACGAGCGATGGGCCTCAGTGCCGCGACCTGATGCGCTGTAATAGTAAGTCACTCAGATTCCCTGATCTTTTACAGGCACTCACCGTGTTGTATAGTATTACCTTTTCATCTAGCCTCCTTTTCTTGCCTTGCTACGATATTTATCCTCTCCTATGCCCATCTTCGGATTTTCTGCTTTGTGTTGTTATTCTGCTCTTCTACCTTATGGGCATTGTATTCTCTTTCTTGTTGTTGTTAGGAGTGCTGTGGTACTTGTGTTGAAAATCTGTGTGAGTGACGGGGGGGATTACCACGTTTCAGAAGTGGGCACAGGACAGAGAAACTTTGTCAGGGGATTATTTCCAACAGATGTGCGCCGGTAGCGGTAGCATATTGGAGATTGCAAAGGGCATGTTCTTGGAGATGACTTGCCGTAAATCGGACAGGCTGAGAGACTTGGCAATTTTAATACGTGGGGAGAATGGGCAAGTGACTCACCCTATCGAGTCAGTCGTATGCCGCGCTATCTCCGAGGTAATGCACTCTGCTCTTTGAGGATTCCAGTCGTGATCCACCCCAGCACATCGTAGTAACTTCAAGTTGTCACTTGTCAAACGTATCGACGATCGATTAATGATGACTCTGACTGGTTCCCGGCTGCGCCCGTAGAATTGAATCACACTCATCAGGTGACCGTGAGGTTGGGCTCGACTCTCGCGTCCTGGACCTGGATACTAACACGTTTACTCCACAAATAACATCGAACGTGGCTCGACCAATACAGCCAGCCTGAGCTCTTCACTCTGCGCAATGGCCGAGTGCTCAGCGCTCAGCCATGGTCCCCACGTCTGTGATATGTTTCTGGTCTCAGTATCGCGTATATAGTCAGGCCGATGTATGCATCGACTTGCATCGAAAACGCACGAACTGCAAATCGTGCTCACGCTCACGAAATTCGGATGTGTGCATCTCACCATTGTCTCAGCACGTCACAAACGCAACGCAAGATCCACGTGCGTGACACTGGTTTTTCATAGCAATCTTTGGCCGGGTCTGCTGCATATATGGCGTCGCGGCGTACTACCGCGCGTCAACGTGCCCCATGACTATCGACACAGCCATCATTCAGGTGGACTTTTCCTCTACTAGTCAGTCAGGTCTTGCATGCCCACAGAAACCATGTCGCGCTCCACTTTCGATACCACGTTCAGCTCCGCGCATCCACTACTTTTGAGCCTTGAATCTTGCAGCGCTTCTGGTGAAATTCTCACTGCCCTTCGAGAACAGATACCAGGGTTCGATCAGCCCCAGGGTGGCAATGACTCGGACAACTTGACAAAGTTACTCGCCCCGATGGCCAACATCCTCTTCGCGTTCTCCGTCACCCTTGGTGAAGGCATTGGCCCTGTACATGTCATTTTCAGGCGTCGGCGTCCTGTTGTTGGTTTGTGCTTTTTACGATTTTCAGCTCTTTCCCAGAATATTGTAACGCCTTTGTGCTCTAGACCGCTCAAGACGTTGGTGCTAGCCAAGCCGTTCTTATTCATATCTTCAACCGCATCGAATGTTTCATCACACGACTCGAAATTTATACCACAGCTACACCGACTGCAGCTATGACATCTGTAATAGTGAAGACCTTAACCGAGGTACTGTCCGTCCTTGCCATTGCAACAGAGGAAATGAATATTTCGCGAATGAGTAGGTCGATCGCAGGTAGAATATCACCCACCCTTTCATTTTTATTCAGGAAAATATTTCAGGAAGTTGATGGGAAGAGAGACCTTGAGGATGCGCCACAAAGGTTGGATATCTTGACACAGGAAGAGGGCCGAATGACGGCTGTAGAAGTCCTGAGGGTCACCAACAACGCTGAGAAAAGAGCTGAAGACATCGATGATCGGGTCAAGGGCGTCGAAAAGAGACTGCGAGCGCTCGGCGGCAACCTACAATGTATTGACGAGAAGTTGCAAATGTAAGCGCGAAGCGTCGTGTCGACGCGCTGTGAGTTCGTTCGGCAGAGTCGAGTTCGAGAGGGATGGAAAAGGGATTACATTTGAAAAGAGGGGGTAATATTCCGAGCGAGGCTCTCTCGTACTCGAAGTCGGTTAGTAGTTTATATACATGGTTTGAATATGCAATACTCGGGTATGAAAGGTTGACTGACATGAGCGCGCGCGAGGTCGCCGTTCGGTTGCTGGGAACATCGACAGGTGGCACATGGAATGTAGGGTAAGGGAAGACTAAAGAGAGAAAGGATAAAGCGAGTGTACGAAAGGGGTAACATACAAATATCAAATGCTGTCCGAGTGCGACGCTCCGAATCGCTCGTTCCGAGCCCAACGGCGGACCTCTCCTTACACAAACTAGTTTGCACAAAAAGGTACAAGGCCTCGTTAGATGGGTGCAAGATATTGGCAATAGGGTTCAAGATGTCGACAGCAAAGTAGCCCGAGGAAACCGTTTGTCATCTACGGCTCTTGCTATGCTCTCGTTGCTGGAATTAAATATCAAGGGCGGACAGGTCCTCGTGGTAAGTTGATCCGCAGTAGAATTTACGACGAGGATGCCCGCTGCACGGACACCTCGAGTTTGCTCGAATGCTACTCAAGCACGGCGCAAAGGTCGACGTCCGCAACGACCTGGGCCGGACTCCTTTGCCTAGGGCATCGGAGAATGGGGCGTCTCAAAGTCGTGCAGTTATTACTGGAGCATGGGGCGAGCATGCATGCGCGCGACGCCCTTGGAAAGACTGCGGCGCAGATAGCGTCGAAGAAGCAACAGCCTGGCGATCGTCCAACTGTTATCTGAGTACAAGGGAAAATCTTCACACCCAACCGACCACCGGACACTTACGCAGGCGATATTGCTGTCATGGCCCATATCCTTCCTCCTCCCTCTCTTGGGTTAGTCCCTCCTATTCTCCACCACCACCGCTGACTTGGCGAAGCACCGTTGGTCTTCGGGCTTACCCGCAGCAAAATATGTGCTTTCGCTTATCACCAAGTCCGAGTCATCATGGCCGAGAACGAGCTATTCTTCGGAGGTGAGGAATGACAAGATGCGGTTGCATTTGTACAAGGGAGCCTGCCACGTAGCACGCTGTACCCGAGGGTGCAAGCCGATGGGTCTAGGGTACAGTACGATGCTAAATCGGTATCTTAGTGGGTTTATCGTACAATGCGTTCTACAGTTCACTGTCACGGTGCCATTGGATCCTGATATGTACATGTATGGGCGAGTACGTAGAGTAAGTCGATTACGAGTGTGTGTTGAGGCAGCACATAGTGCCACTTGCTGGGTGTCCATGGAGTTTGAATAAAAAGAAGGTAGCACGGTATTGCAAATGGACCGACGTGAATATGAACTGACAGTGAAATGCCCGTCGCGTGTCTTGCCTTCAGCACCTTCAACGTCGACGCTCCGAGTCTCCACTTGAACTTTAGCCCCAAGAACATGACCTGACATTAATATTGTTGTTCTCATTCCATTTCACATCCCAAGACAACTCGTGTCTGATATCTGATGGATATGCTTCATGGCCCGTGCCAGCGCGTCGATGACACACGGCTAAATCATGTCGAGATTAATATCAGCCTGCAGTGAGTCCTACTTGTTGTACTTGTCAACTTGTGACCATAAGATGGTAAATGCACTTGTGGCCAATTCTAGGTTACTTGTGACCTTGTTGGCTTTTCCACTTGTACAAGCTTGTACAAGTTTGTACAAGTTCGTACAAGTCAAAACGTGGCAGGTTTCCTGATGACTACTCCCGCATTCTATTACTGAATCAAATTCTCGTTCGTCTCCTACCCGAACCACTACTGTACTGTAGTACTGGCAATATCTACTACTTCTACTACTATATAAATTGCGTGAGGTACATAAATCGGAGACGTGATTGGACGATCTTACCGATTTAGATTTGGTTCTTTATCGATCGTTCGGATTGTCTCTATGTGAAGCCGGGAGTGGAGTTCGAACTAAACGACAACGACGTTACTGAATCAAATTCTCGTTCGTCTCCTACCCGAACCACTTCCGTACTGCAGTACTGGCAATATTAATTAACTAAACCAGAAGGGCGAGTGCGTTGGGGTTGGGATTCCGGGACCCCGGCTCCTGGCTACTATTGTCCCTTTCCATCAATCAAGCTAATCAAGGCCTGCCCCATCATTTTAACGGGCGCGTGTAGAGACATGATCCGAAGGGGAAAATGAAAGAAGACATGAAAAAGATCTTGGCGTTTGGGGGAAATCACAGAACGGGAAGCGTACGTACAAAAACCGCGCAGAGCAGCGCTAGCAAGACGCACGACGTCACCGTCCGTCATCGCTCCATTTATCAGTCATTAATATATTTGCTGGCAAGCGCTCTCGCAAACCGATTCCTTGACATTTTAATGTCAATTACAAGTAGCGGCAGTATCATCACCACCACTTCGGGCATTGGCATGCGGTGGTCGTGAAGTGGGCATGACATCTGCGGCTCCAGATCCGCAGCTCGTTGTACACGATGCCCTCGCAAAAGGCTCAGAAAGGCAATTACTTTCTTCTTGAAACGGGTCTCACAATTTTTTTTCGCGCAAAGAGCAGCAGCTTGTGACTTGCTTCTTCATCTCAGATCTCAGCGGCTGCGACTACCGTACAATTACGTCAACAATCTGCAAGTTGCCACTCTCGCTCCATGTGGAGAAGAACAAGAGAAGGATGGAGCCCGAGCAAGATAAGCCAAAAATTTCAAAGCAGTCCTGTCTGGTATGCACACTAGTACTGTGAGCTATGATAAGTCTCATTCGAAGCCTGCCAACGACTCATATAGTACTCATACAGCGACGCTATGTCATTTCAGAAATAACGAACTCGATCACCTTGCATGCTCCGCCTGCGCTACCCTCCAGATGATAGACATTGACCAAGACCGGTTCCATGACCACATCCACGCTATCATTTCAAGAGTAACTCTCCACTGACTAGTCTTAGAATTTCCAACACCTGTGTACCTATCATGAGTGAGAACCAAAGATTGGGAGTAGACCGGCCCACAATATTCTATAGTTATTTCCCACAACGTGCTCACGTCCGCCGTATGGACTCTGCAGCCGTTCTGATGAATGATATGGGTTATCGACGTCGTTCTGCATGGCAGTCCAAAAACAAATGCGAGGGCGTACCAAATGCAAGCCAGTCCTCCCGGGAACCTCAATACCCTCGATAAAAGCGACGGCATGATACAGCTCCTTACCATCACTCTCAAACCCGCCTTTCACTGGGTATCTCCCGGGGGGATCTGTCCGCCCGAGGTCGGGACGAACTCCATGTGGTCAGGCACAAAGGGAGCAGGTCGTACAGCCCATCGTGAACGATCTCTCCCCGCCGTACGGCACGTAGCAGACCCGATGATCTTTTTCAGCGCGATCTTGCACGGGTACACCGAGTGCTGCAAGAACGCGGACCCGATGAACACAGGTAACTTGTCCAGGTCCGTGAACGGCGGCCCGCGTGCCCGCCCCATATCCGGGAAGGCCGGTCCGCCGCGTGAGCTCAGGAGGATGCGGGACCCCGAGGGTGGGACCAGCGACGACAGCACTACGGGGATAGCAAGAGCGGCCGTGTACGATGCCATGTAATTTGGGGGAGGCTCGCGGTGGTTGCTCCACGCGGACGCAGACAATGTTTGCCAGTGCGTTTGCGCACCCCCGGGGCCACCACCGCCACCGCCACCGGTAGCGTTGGCCTTTCTCCCTCGAGTCGCGAATCTGTCATCTGTTTCTTGGACTACTGGGATGTGTTGTGGGATTTGGGAGAACTCGGAAGAGCTCGAAGAGGAATCGCTGTTGCGGGGTAGGGGTAGTGCAAGCGCAAAAGAACAACCAGCGATTCATATATTGGCGTTCATCCTGCCGTGTTACCCTTGGCCCAGTTGGCCCAGCTGCCGCGCAGGGAACAGCGTGTGTCCGGGCCGGCATCAGGAAACCCGCCACAAATTTGTACAAGTGGAAAAGCCAACAAGGTCACAAGGAACCTAGAATTTACCACAAGTGTGGCAGTAATCACGATATGATGGAGCGCCTATAGGACAAGCCCCGATTTACATCATTATGGATTCCCTCGACGAATGCTCGGAATGAGTTCGTTAACCTTCACCTCCCAAATCTCCATATTTGTGTAACTAGCCGTCCGGAATTCAACATCCAGGCTGTCTTTCAATCCCTCATCAGGAAAATAGGCAAAAACTTTTTGACTTGTGAACTTTGTTAAAAAAAGAGGGTTTATTGTACCTCTCTCCTCCTGAAAACTAGTTTGCCAATCAACTTTTTTTGGACTGCAGGTTCCTTTTCACCTTTTCAACTGTTTTTTACCTTTTTCCTTGGTCGAGCTGGTATAAGTGAAAAAAAGTTTTATGCAGAAATGCTGATGGAGGATGCCTGCTGCACGGACACATCAAGTTTGCTCGAATGCTACTCAAGCATGACGCAAAGGTCGACATCCGCAATGACCTGGGTCGGGCTCCTTTGCCCAGTGCATCAGAGAATGGGGTGTCTCAAAGTCATGCAGTTATTACTACTGGAGCACATCAGCATTTCTGCGTAAAACTTTTTTTCACTTATACCAGCTTGGTTGAGCTCGACCGAAGAAAAAAGGTAAAAAAGTAGAAAAGGCGAAAAGGAACCTGCAGTCCAAAAAAAGTTGATTGGCAAACTAAATTTCAGGAGGAGAGAGGTACAATAAACCCCTCTTTTTTAACAAAAGTTCACAAGTCAAAAAGTTTTTGCCTATTTTCCTGATGCATGGGGCAAGCATGCATGCGCGCGATTGGAAAGACCGCGTCGCAGATAGCGTCGAAGAAGAAGCAACGGACGATCGTCCAACTGTTATTTGAGTACAAGGGAAAATCTTCACACCCAATCGGCAGTTATTACTACCGGAGCATGGGGCGAGCATGCATGCGCGCGATTGGAAAGACCGCGTCGCAGATAGCGTCGAAGAAGAAGCAACAGGCGATCGTCCAACTGTTATTTGAGTACAAGGGAAAATCTTCACACCCAATCGACCACCGGACACTTACGCAGGCGATATCATCGCTGTCATAGCTTATATCCTTCCTCCTCCCTTTCGGGTTAGTCCCTCCTATTCTCCCCACCACCACTGACTCGGCAAAGCACCGTTGGTCTTCGGGCTTACCCGCAGCAAAATATGTGCTTTCGCTTATGACCAAGTCCGAGTCATCATGGCCGAGAACGAGCTATTCTTTCGGAGGTGAGGAATGAAAAGACGCGGTTGCATTTGTACAAGGGATCCTGCCACGTAGCACGCTATACCCGAGGGTGCAAGTTAATAGGTTTAGGGTACAGTACGATGCTAAATCGGTATCTTAGTGGGTTTATCGTACAACGCATTCTACAGTTCACTGTGCCATCGGATCCCAATATGTACATGTATGGGCGAGTACGTAGAGTAAGTCGATTACGAGTGCGTTTTGAGGCAGCACATAGTGCCACTTGCCGGGTGTCCATAGAGTTTGAATAAAAAGAAGGTGGTATAGCACGGTATTGCAAATGGACGAATGTAAATGAAAACGCCGACGCTCCGAGACCCACTAGAACTTCATCCCATGACCTGACATTGCTGATTTCACATCCCAGAGGACAACTCGTGTTTGATATCTGATGGATGGGCTTCATGGCCCCGTGCCAGCGCGTCGATGACACACGGCTAAATCATGTTGAGATTAATATCGCTGATCACCGGCACACTCGCGTTCAGCCCTCGTTTGGTTCCCCCGACGCAGTCAAACTCACTGGCACTTTCGCACAGTCTTTTCTCACCTACTCTTGCACGTCTATCTAGTAATATCAGCCTGCAGTGAGGCTGCTCCAGCGGCACTGGCAGATCAATTGCTACTCCCGCATTCTACGAAACGACAACGACGACAACGACGTGACTGAATCAAATTCTCGTTCGCCTCTTACCCGAATCACTACTGTACTGGCAGTATTAATATTAATTTGCTAGATCAGAAGGGCAAGTGCGTTGGGGTTGGGATTCCGGAACCCCGGCTCCTGGCTACTAGCCTATTGTCCCTTGCCATCAATCAAGCTAATCAAGGCCTGCCCCATCATTTTAACGGGCGCGCGTAGAGACATGATCCGAAAGGGAAAATGAAAGAAGACATCTTGGCGTTTGGGGGAAATCACAGAACGGGAAGCGTACGTACAAAAACCACACAGAGCAGCGCTAGCAAGACGCACAACGCACGACGTCACCGTCCGTCATCGCGTCATCGCGTTATCGCGCCATTTGTCGGTTATTAATATTTGCTGGCAAGCGCTCTCGCAAACCGATTCCTTGACATTTTAATGTCAATTACAAGTAGCGGCAGTATCATCACCACCACTTCGGGCATTGGCATGCGGTGGTCGTGAAGTGGGCATGACATCTGCGGCTCCAGATCCGCAGCTCGTTGTACACGATGCCCTCGCAAAAGGCTCAGAAAGGCAATTACTTTCTTCTTGAAACGGGTCTCACAATTTTTTTTCGCGCAAAGAGCAGCAGCTTGTGACTTGCTTCTTCATCTCAGCGGCTGCGACTACCGTACAATTACGTCAACAATCTGCAAGTTGCCACTCTCGATCCATGTGGAGAAGAACAAGAGAAGGATGGAGCCCGAGCAAGATAAGCCAAAATTTTCAAAGCAGTCCTGTCTGGTATGCACACTGTGAGCTATGATAGGTCTCATTCGAAGCCTGCCAACGACTCATATAGTACTCATACAGCGACGCTATGTCATTTCAGAAATAACGAACTCGATCACCTTGCATGGTCCGCCTGCGCTACCCCTCCAGATGATAGACATTGACCAAGACCGGTTCCATGACCACATCCACGCTATCACTTCAAGAGTAACTCTCCCACTGACTAGTCTTAGAATTTCCAACACCTGTGTACCTATCATGAGTGAGAACCAAAGATTGGGAGTAGGCCGGCCCACAATATTCTATAGTTATTGCTCACAACGTGCTCACGTCCGTCGTATGGGACTCTGCAGCCGTTCTGATGAATGATGAGTTGTCGACGTCGTTCTGCATGGTAGTCCAAAACAAAGGCGAGAGCGTACCAAATGCGAGCTGGCCTTCCCGGGAACCTCGATACCCGCAATAAGAGCGACGGCATGATACAGCTCCTGGCCATCACTCTCAAACCCGCCTTTCACTGGGTGTCTCCCGGGGGGGATCTGTCCCCCGAGGTCGGGACGAACTCCATGTGTTCAGGCACAAAGGGGAGCAGGTCGTACAGCCCATCATGAGTGATCTCTCTCCATCATACGGCACGTAGCACCGCCGCCGATCGTTGTTCAGCACGATCTTGCACGGGTGCACTGAGTGCTTCAAGAACGCGGACCCGATGAACACAGGCGACTTGTCCAGGTCCGTGAACGGCGCCCCGCGCGCCCGCTCCATGTCCGGGAACGCGGGCCCACCGCGTGAGCTCAGGAGGATGCGGGACCCCGAGGGTGGGACCTGCGACGACAGCACAGCGGGGATAGCGAGAGCGGCCGTGTACGTGTACGACGGCGTGTAACCTGGGGGAGGCTCGCGGTGGTTGCTCCACGCGACGCGGACGACGTTTGCGTTTGCGCGTCCCCTGAGCCGCCTCCGCCACCGGTAGCGTTGGCCTTTTCTCCCTCAAGTCGCGAATCTGTCATCTGTTTCTTGGACTAGTACTAGTACTGGGATGGGGTTATGGAAATTTGGGGAGGACTCGGAAGAGCTCGAAGAGGAATCGATATTGCGGAGTAGGGGTAGTGCGCAAGCGCACTACCAGTGATCGAGGTTACATGGGCGTTCATCTGCCGTGTTACCCTTGCGCAGCTGCCGCATAGGGAACAACGCGTGTCCGGGCCGGATGTCCCGGAAGACCACGTGAGGCCCAATACACGCGCCCGGAGTGTTGCACCTCTGGGTGGGTGGCCGTTTGTGCGTGTCCGATGTCCGACGTCAGCTGATGCCAACACGCAGCACGCGAAAGGGAGAAAACGGCCTGGTGTGAGCACCTCACAGGCCTGACCGCTAAATTCGGATGGGCCTGCGCACGCAGAACGAGCCAAAACGTCAATAATTAGTTTATCGTACTCGAGTATCCTGACTAAGTTTTCCCTGGGGACGTGTTTTGGGGGGCGATATGATGATGGTGACGAGGTATATAGCGAGTACACTACGGTAATTCCAAAAAAAAAACAACTCAAGTGTGAAAGAGGGATGTCATCCCGAAACGTTTCAGAAATACATGTGGTGCTGCTGCGATCGATGTGCATTAAATAAGGGGGGATGAAAAACATGTCAAGAGCGATGTGCAAGATGACGCAAATCGGGGGCGGAGGAGGGTGGTGATGGAATGGGGTCGAATCGAATGGAAATGCTGGAGCCTAGAGCCTAAAAGCTGCCTCCTGGATTACGCCCGGTGCGCGCACGGCCAGTCGATCGTTTCACATCGAGCTGCCAAACTTGAAATTCTCAACCACTTGACCAGGTGAATGACGACATGCAACGCCAAGGGAGGTCATATCCGGCATCCAGGCGAAAAATGTTCACATCCCGGGATTGAACATCTGGCGCCGCCCAGAAGGCGGAGGGGGGTTATTTGCGGACAGAGGAAGTGGGTGCACACGCAAGCCTATAAAGGTTTCC
>WTXJ01000227.1:0-21755 GCA_022376545.1 Russula dissimulans | reverse complement strand
TAATCCCTCTAAATGGCAGAAGTGCGCATGTTTTTGAACGGCAACCCCCTCAGTACAATGGTCTCCTAGTCATAGGTCTGCTACGATACTAACCAAGGTCAATTTCACAACTACTAGTGATACACAGTCATTACATGTAACTATGTTCCAGAAGACCTACTTGGGGCTAGGGTATAACATGGGTCACACCGTGGGTAAAATATTATATACTGTACCTGTGACCCATCACACCACACCCATTAGGTACACCATACCTGCGGTTATGGGTTAAACCTGAGATTTCAGCCTTGTGATCACTCTCTTTTTACCTTACTATAATTGATCTCGCTTGTACCTTTGAGTAGAATTGGATGGCTTTAGATTGTGATGACATGTTACTTTATAGCTCTAAAATACACTCATACTACTAGTAACTACTTAATCCTGAGCTTTATGTACTGTAAGCATGAAAGTAGGAGTTGAAATGTGTGTGTGAGAGTTGTCCAAACAAGGATGAGAGCAAGACACAAAAGAGGGGGAAGTAGAAATGGGAGATGAGACAAATAAGAGTCAGCATGGCAGCATGGTAAAGCATTCAAAGTCGCAGGTCAAAGGGCAACAGGCGTGGAAAGGGGAGAGACAGGTGCATGTCAGCACGGCAGCATGGTAATGCATTCGAATTTGCAGGTCAAAGGGCAACAGGTGTGGAAAGGGGGGCAAGACCAGTGCATGTTGGCACGGCAGCATGGTAAAGTGTTTGAAGTCGCAGGTCGATGGGCAATAGGCATGGAAAGGGGGGTAAGACAGGCGCACATCGGCACAGCGGCATGGTAAGGTGTTCGAAGTCAAAGGGCAAAGGGCAACAGGGGTAGAAAGGGAGACAAGACAAATGTGAGTCAGCACGGCAGCATGGCAAAGCATTTGAAGTTGAAGGGCGATGGAGGCAAGGAAGCAATAGAAGTGAGGAGGCAATGGAGGCAAGGAGGCAATGGAGGCAAGGAGGCAACAGAAGCGAGGAGACGAGGCAATAGAAGCAAGGAGACAGTAGAAGTGAGGAGGCAATGGGAGGGCTTGTACAGCCCTGAACGAACACCACATTGAGGTGTGGTACAAATAGAGAGCAACAAAGTCAAAGGACCAGTGTAACTGTGTAAGGCTATGGATTGTTAGTATGAATGGGTAACAAAGTAAAAAGAAACATACCACGTTGTGTGCTAGCGATACAGCAGAAGGGCAGTGAACATAGCAAAAACTTGAGGGGAAAAGGGATGGATTGGGGAAATCGGTATGGACAGAGGAGGGGAAATGAGAAGGAATGGATGGGTTGACATCTTGGTATTTTGTCTTGCACAGGCAGTCATCAGTAAAAACAGTTTTACTGGCAGCAGTGAGGGCAAAGTGATGGAGAAGGGAGAGTGTTGTTTGCACCTATTTACAACAAGGTCCTGTGCTCGAGTGAATGCTCCAAGTCTCCAACCACGATGAACTGATCTGAGTGTAGCTCTGAGGGTATACTGAGCAGCGGCATGAGCAGAGACAATAAATAAAAGCTAAGGTGTGAGGTGATGAATTAGCGAGTGTAAACCTGAGAATACCCACGACACCATGTGGACAACCATGGTTAGTGGCAGGTTTACAAATTTTGACACTGTATGCATGACCATCGAACCCGTGACCTGAACACTGCGGGAATACCTGTACCCATGATATATCCTACTTGGGGCTTCTGCAGCCCTGTGGTGACACTCACCCCCTCATCCCTAACCTTATGTGGGCCATGCCCAGCCCAAGGTAGGTGACAGACAGAGGGGAGCGACAACCACAAGCAGTCAATAAAAGGATTCCAAAAAAAAAAAAAAAAGATCGATGATTGATAGTTGTCCCTCTTCCATCTCGTTAACATTCCATATCGCCATACTACAGTACCAGACAGCCAAACATGGTAAATTTTGTTGTGAATGAATGAGATTTTTTGGACACAAACTAACCCCAGAATCATGCTCAGAGGGGCTGAAAACATACAAAAACACCTTTTCCTGAGCTTTCCCACGCTTTTTTGGGTTGGCCATTATTTTTGGTCAAATTTTAAACCCTTTTTTGGGCTGGCCATTATTTTTGGTCAATTTTTAAACCCTTTTTTGGGTTGGTCATCATTTCTGGTCAATTTTTAAACCCTTTTTGTCTCCTGCTGACCAACTTGTTATTATCCGTGTCCTCCGGAGGTGCCTCCAGAGGTGCAACATGCGATGGACTTGGGCTTGGAGCAGCTAATTGCTCACACGGCCACAGCTGCCACCTCAGTATCTGTTTGTTTTTTTGTGGGCACCCTCAAGGTTGTTTCAGTTTCTCTGTCACCGGCTCCCGAGACGGCTAGCATGTACGCCGTGGACCGGGGTAAGTTCTGTAACCGGGCATCGTTTGTATTGAGTCTCCGTTCCGATATCTTCCGCATGCTGTGTTTGCGTTGTGATTGTTACGTCGTGCCGACCGCCAACTGTGATAGATTGATATGCCTACCCTTAAGGTCTGCGAGCACGGACCAGGGGTTGTACTATAAATAGTAGACCTGTACTGTTAGGACTCGACAAGTCGAGTCTTTCGTCTATACACCTGCGTTGACCCTTCAGGGCTCCCTGTCAAAGACTAGCCGTCTTTGCTCGGTACCCTCGTCTTGCCACTCAAAGCGGAAGCGATCTTGGACTATCCTTGGTCTCTTCTCCTTTGAGTAGGAGTCGTACTCTTCTTCAAGAACTACCCGGACCACGGACGGGTGTATGCTGGCATTCGTCATAGCCATCGCCGTCATAGTTGGCCTCTATATTGTCCTTCTGTCGTTCCATTGTTACTAAGCGAGACTGGTGAACCCGTAGCGGTAACATCAGACTCGACTTCATCTTAAAAACGGCTTCGTCAACAGCCGTTAGTCCAACGTTGGAGTTCTTGGAGAACTACCCGGAGAAGGATCTTCCCCCACCAAATTCGCACGTATTCTGGAGAGAAGCACCCACATCGCTGAGAAGAAATTACGGCGTGCACCTATACTACCCGTCGGGAAAATACGGAGAAGGCAAAGCAGCCTTTGTATACTGGAAGACTACAACCCAGGAGTGGCATATACTGAGCCACGGAGAAAGACAGAAATATCCCAACTGGGGAGAGCCGCTCCCCGAAGTTGAAGCATTCAATTATCCCCTAGGAGAGGTACCCTCCAACTTTGCTTTTGAAGACCACGACCGGTCGAATTCGACATCAACATCGGACGACGAAGAATCCAGCTCTCAGACCCAATCAAGCCCCAGATCGAGATCCAATACCCTTGACCGACTCGCTCAAGGAATAGAAGCGCTATCCCTAGCGCCGCCATCATACCACGACACGATGTCAACTATCACTAGTACGTCAACGGCCATGCCTACGCAGGTGGCCCCTCCATCACAAGCGACATCCCCTCCAACACAACCATCTACTTCAAGCGGTTCAATACAAAATCGCCTCAACACGGCTATGCGACGAACAATCGCGTCAGGAGGACCGCCAGGAGGTGGAAGTGGAGGCGGGGGCAGTGGACCCCCAGGACCACCAGGACCAGGCCCACCAATCCCACCACCACCTGCCATCGGCCAAGCTGTTGCTGACCCAAAGATGATGGGAGCCCTACCCGCTATATTCGACGGAGATCGGGAAAGGGCAGACGACTTTATCGAAGAACTAAAGGGGTACATTCGTCTCAACAACAACGTAGGAGGGATGAACTCCTACCTAAAATGCATCGCCCTCGCTCTTACCCTAATCAAAGGCCCGCTAGTGGCTAGCTGGACGAGGGATTTCGGAAACTTCTTCGACACCCTCACAGGAGCCGACAACGTCCCCGCCACGTGGGCAGCGTTTCTAGACGAATTCGCCCACCAATTTCAAGACACTCAACGAGGAGAACGCGCCAAATTGAAGTTACAAGGGTTGCGCATGAAGTGGCCTGAAATCGACGCTTACATCTCACAATTTGAACAGTTGGCTCGAGAAGCGGGTTACACGGTTGGCAATGCCGAAACCAAGCAATTCTTCATCCAGGACTGCCGCGAGGCGTTGCAGAAGATGTCATGAACCCCCTCTTATCCACGCCTATACGGACATCAAAGAGAGGGCCATCGAAAGTGTCAAATCACGACAGTGATAGATCAAATATTCGGCCCCCGACGCGCCCCTTTTCCCCAACGAGGACAAACTTCAATGCGTTCAACCGACTGAACAGAGGAGGCCGACCGCAACAACGACCTCTGACACAGGCGAAACCCCAATACACATCCACCAATGCTCCTCCATGGATGGCCAACCAACCAGTCCCAATGGACGTAGACCGCACCAAAGCCGGGCCGTCGTCAAGAGGACGAGTCATCCAAACACAGCCTCGTCCACAACCACGGAACAATTTATGCTTCCAATGTAATCAGCCAGGGCATATTGCGCGCAACTGCCCGCAAAGGAAGACTCAAGCAAGCCTTATTGACTGGAACGATGACGAGACGGTGGCTGAGGAGCCCAAAGACAAAGTAGCGTGGATGGAAGAGCAGCTGCGATCCCTTACCCTCGAGGAATCGTCCAGCCTAGGAGAACGGATGAGGGAACGCCAGGATTTTCACTCGGTCTAATCTGTACAGCCTGGATTAGACAAGCCTCGAGAATGTATTTATGTCGGCACGCAAATCTATGACAATCCGATCGTACATACACTCCTCAAGAAGAGGGCTGAAGCCACTGCTCTGGTAGATTCTGGAGCCACAGAAAATTTCATGAACCTAGACTACGCAAAATGGCTAGGTCTCCCATAAAGAGTTACAATACCCTCGACAGGTGTACAATGTGGACGGCACCCTTAACGAGGAGGTGCGCTGAGTTCTTTACTGACCTCCAGGTACAAACCGGAACAAACCGAACAAACATGAGTTCTTCCTCGCCAACTTAGGAGACCACAAACTAATTCTGGGATATCCTGGTTTGCCGCGGTCCAACCAAAAATAGACTGGCTCAAGGGTTGGCTGGACTATTCGCAGCTCCCATAGTCCTGAGGAGCTCCGATGCGATGAAGGCCAAGTTCCTACCCAAAAACATCCGTCCGACCCAACGCGAGCAAGAATCCATACTCGTTGCGCGGATAGAATGGACAGAGCCACCAACATCAACGAAAAGACAGGCCCATACCCATTCAGTACCAACGGCATCAAAAGGTTTTTAGTGAACAAGCGGCGCAACGCTTCCCGGAACCGAGGATCTGGGATCAGCTATAGAACTCAAGCCGGCGCTCCAAGCATGATACCTGGAAAGATCTACGCTCTCACCCAGTTCGAACAGGAAGAGTTGAAAAAGTTCGTCCAGGAACACCTCAAGAAAGGGTATATCCGCCCATCGAAGAGCCCCTACGCCGCCCCATTCTTCTTCATCAAAAAGAAAGACAGAAAACTCCGTCCCGTCCAGGACTACCGAAGAATCAACCAATGGACAATCCGCAATCAGTATCCACTCCCACTCATCCCACAATTAATCAACAAAGTACGATCGCGCACCTTGTTCACCAAATTCGACATTCGATGGGGATACAACAATGTAAGGATCAAGACGGGAGATGAGTGGAAGCGGCCTTTATCACCAACCAAGGACTATTCGAACCCACGGTTATGTTTTTCGGACTCACCAACTCTCCAGCCACTTTCCAAATGATGATGGACGCGATCTTCGCTGAAGAAATGCGAGAAGGCTGGCTAGTCATCTACATGGACGACATGCTAATCGCAACGGATGACAACTCTCAATTTCACGAAAAATGCGTACACCGAGTCCTAGACAACTAGCGAAACACGATCTGTACTGAAACCCGAAAAATGTGCATTCAACCAGCGCCGCATCGACTTCTTAGGTGTCATCCTCCAGCACGGCACGATCCACATGGACCCAGCCAAGACACAAGGTGTCGCAGACTGGCCACGACCGACAAATGTCACGGAAGTGAGAGCATTCCTGGATTCACGGGCTTTTACCGGTATTTCATACCGAACTACTCAAAAATTGCACGTCCTCTACTAGATCTCACAAAGAAAGCTATTACGTGGCAATGGAAAGAAGAACAAACAAGGCCTTTGAACTCCTCAAAACGCTTATGTGCAGACGACCAGTCCTCGCCCAGCCAGATATACCAAGCCATTCATCCTCCACACGGACGCTCGGGATATGGCGTGGGAGCCATACTCTTGCAGGAGGGCGACCCCAATCCAGGACGACCACTAAAATTCCGGCTCCACCCAATCGCGTACTACTCGTCAACTTTCATCCCGGCAGAGCGGAACTACGACATTTACGAACGGGAATTGTTAGCCGTAGTGAAAGCCCTTAAACACTGGAGACAACACCTTGGCTTTACCCGGCATCCATTTACAATCGTAACCGACCATGCCAACCTAGCCTTCTGGAAAGAACCAAGAGACCTAAACAGACGAACAGCCCGCTGGCATGCACTCTTGCAAGATTACTGGTTCAATATCCAAGTCACGCCGGGAAAGTCACACATGGCGGCAGACTTCCTATCGCACCCACCGCTAGCAGACAAAGGCGAAGGAGACAACAAACAAGTAACTGTCCTACCCGAGCGCCTGTTCGTCAATTCTCACTATGAAATACCCGATGAACACCGCGGGTTACCACGGACCCTTCCAATCGAACCGACGCCACGACTCCCAAACCGCCGACCCGCATTCGTGTCTTTGACCTGGACTCGATTTACCAAGATCTGGAAGACAACATTAGGTGGTCCCAAAAGCAGCACCCGCGCCTCATGAAAGAATGGGGAAGCATCTTCCATTGCATCCAAGAAGAGCAAACCCATCGCGTCCCAAAATGGACCCAAGCCAGAAAATTAGTAGTTCCCCCAGACCTTGCGCTCAAACAAAGAATTCTCACTCATACCCACGACGCACCAACGGCAGGACATCCGGGCAGGGACGAGACCCTTCGCCAGGTCAAACGAGACTTTTGGTGGCCCGGCATGAACGCGTGGATTACGGACTACGTCGAAGGGTGTGGAGAGTGCCAGCAGAACAAGATTCGCACGCACCGCCCCGAGTCCCTCTCTACAAAATCGACACCCCACCGGACGCCAAACCCTTCAAGCGGATAGCCATGGATCTAATCACTGGTCTCCCTAAGAGCCAAGATCATGACGCAATCCTCACTATAGTGGATCATGGTTGTTCCCGAGCGGCCGCCTTCATTCCGTGCTCCACGACGATAACGGGCCCCGATATCGCACAAATCTATCTGGATAACATTTACCGATGGTTCGGACTCCCCAGAAAGATCATAACGGACAGAGACCCGCGCTTCACGTCCCACTTCGGACGTGCCCTTACGGCTAAACTGGGGGTCCAACAAAATCTGTCAACCGCTTTTCACCCCCAAACCGACGGATTGGCAGAGAGAACCAATCAGTGGATTGAGCAGTATTTGCGACTGGTCACCGGGCACAGCCGAATGACTGGAGTAGATGGCTCACGATCGCATCAGCGGTGCATAACGACCGGCAAAACACCACCCTGAAGATGTCCCCAAACCAGGCGTTATTGGGATATCGGCCTATCTTGTATCCAAATCAAATAATAGGGACAAACAGCGAAGAGGCCGAGGGACGTATCGATGAAATGCTGAAACGAAGAGCACAAGCCACCGCAGCCATCAACAAAGCGGCGCATCAAGGGGAGATCCCAAAAGACATGTTTCAAGTTGGACAACAAGTATGGCTTGAAGCCGGCAATTTGAAACTGCCGTACCAGACGTCGAAACTAGCCCCGAAACGACAAGGACCCTTTAAGATCATCAAAAGAATCTCGTCAGTGGCGTATCAGTTGGAACTTCCTCCAGCATGGAATATCCACAGTGTGTTCCACGCTTCGCTCCTCCTACCCTATCGCGAAACCACCTCACATGGCCCAAACTTCATCCAACCGCCACCCAAACTGATCGGAGGAGAAGACGAATACGAAGTAGAAGCCATCATTAATCACCGATTCAAAGGGCGAAAGCGACAGCTGGAATATCTCTTGAAGTGGAAAGGCTACCCCCACAGCGACAATACGTGGGAACCCAAGGATCGCATCCATGCTGACCAGCTGATTAAAGACTATCATAAGCACACCCCCCTCTTTCCAGATAAAAGGGCCGCCTGAGTCGCAGCGATCCAGCAGCAGAACTGGACGCCCCAGTCGATCCCCTCTACGCCCTTGCCCCTCTCCTTTCCCCGGAAGAACTCCTCATCACACCTCGCAACCCGTGGCTTCAATTCCACCTCGATACGCTCACTGCACACTTCAACCGCAAGCATAAGATGTCCCAAAGCCTCCGATCGCCCTCACCATCATCCAGCACCTCGTATGCCGTCCCGCATGTCATCGGAGCTCCCCTCTCGCCCCGCTCCACCGCCTCCCTCTTGGCCGCCAAAAATCACATCCCCGAAGAAACTATGCACGAGATCGCAGCCGGACTCCTCCGGACAATTGAGGAACGCGAAAACGCACACAATGGAGAGCTCCGGCGACTCCACGAACGCATCGAGAGCCTTGAAGAACTCGTGGGCGACGAAGAAGACGACGAACCGCCAGAGGTTTCATCCGGAACAACGGTAAAATCCGGAACTTCGATATTCCCATGGGCGACGGTTTATACCTCCCTGCAAAATTCATCCGCCAACATCCCGGCGACTACACCAAGGCTGAAGGCCTCACGGGTAAAGAATTCTCCTCCGAGTCCCCCTATAGCATCGAAATCTATGCCGCGCCCGACCTCCGAGTGGATGAGGTCCCCGAGCCGCTCCCTCTTTGGGTACAAACGATCATCGAGGGACGAACAGCGACCTTCGAGTCGCTCCGCCGGGCCGCGATCGAACTCGCGGATTTCGGACTCGTCGCCGACCTCACACGCGCCCGCGACGTCTATCTTAAGACCCAAGAAATGGAGCTTCAACGGGACCAAATTGAAGCAGATTTGGGCCTCCTCCACGAAAAGTATGCCCTCACCCGCGGACGTCTCGAACTCGCCCGCGTATCCAAACGCCTCGCCCACCAACAGTACCTGGTCCCTGCGGTACTTCAGGACGACGAAAACTTCCCCCGCGTACCCCCCAAGACTCGCAACGTGAAGCGAGGACGCTTCGCCGTCTAGGAGGAGGGTGATGTCACCGGCTCCCGAGACGGCTAGCATGTACGCCGTGGACCGGGGTAAGTTCTGTAACCGGGCGTCGTTTGTATTGAGTCTCCGTTCCGATATCTTCCGCGTGCTGTGTTTGCGTTGTGATTGTTACGTCGTGCCAACCGCCAACTGTGATAGATTGATATGCCTACCCTTAAGGTCTGCGAGCACGGACCAGGGGTTGTACTATAAATAGTAGACCTGTACCGTTAGGACTCGACAAGTCGAGTCTTTCGTCTATACACCTGCGTTGACCCTTCAGGGCTCCCTGTCAAAGACTAGCCGTCTTTGCTCGGTACCCTCGTCTTGCCACTCAAAGCGGAAGCGATCTTGGACTATCCTTGGTCTCTTCTCCTTTGAGTAGGAGTCGTACTCTTCTTCAAGAACTACCCGGACCACGGACGGGTGTATGCTGGCATTCGTCATAGCCATCGCCGTCATAGTTGGCCTCTATATTGTCCTTCTGTCGTTCCATTGTTACTAAGCGAGACTGGT
Source organism: Russula dissimulans (assembly GCA_022376545.1). Lineage (NCBI taxonomy): Eukaryota > Fungi > Basidiomycota > Agaricomycetes > Russulales > Russulaceae > Russula > Russula dissimulans. The sequence goes on along the minus strand of WTXJ01000227.1, from coordinate 12,056 downwards.
GAACCCGTAGCGGTGACATTCTCTATGAGAGTTGGGAGGGATATGTGCTGGTGTGGGTGAAGGGTTCAGTGTTGTGCAGACACATTTTTGCCTGCCATTTTTGTCTTTCTTCATGTTTTCATTTAAATCGCATTGTTACTTCAAAACTGCCTCATGGAGAGCTGGGCCCACTCCTTAATCACAACTGCATGTGTGCATGTGGACAAGATCAGTCACTTTCTTGTATATCCCATTGTTTTTGTCTACTTCTTGCTACTTCTCACACTTGCTCGCTGTTACGTGGGTGCCCTCCAGCTGCTGTCACGTGTTTTTTTCTCACTCATACAGATTTTTTCTTGCAAATCTGAGATTGCTATTGAATACAGCCAATGAAAAGGAGTCAAATGGCACCTTTTCCGAGTCCAAGCACTTAAATTTCAGGGTTGGCCAATATTTTGGGTAAAATTTTCAGTAAATGTGAATTTTTTGGACCAGCTCACATTGAATTACATTGACAGGTACCATAGCATGCCCACCAAGCCAATTAACAGCATTTCTGGCCATTTCCAAAAGGGGAAAAAATGATTTAAAATTGTCAAAAAAATTTACCGTGTTTGGCTGTCCGGCACTGTATCATTTCTCCTTTGTACTTGCTCTTTGGATTGAAGACTATTGTAAGCAAGCATCAAATACCGAGAGTAACGCAGAACCACAGATCAAGGCCATTCTGCAACACGTACCAAACGAATCGAAGGATCCAGCTGCATCCCTCGACGCTGGCGCACTCACACGTGCCCTCTCCGACTTGACCGATATTGACGTGTGGTGCCACACGCTGGAGTAGGTGACTCAGGATTGAAAGATCTGGTCATTTATAAATAACACACGGGATGGACGTTTTGGGTCCCCCAATCTCGTCACATCAACAAATCGTGTCGGGATGTCTCCCGGAACGTCGACGGATATATTGAACGATTAGTAGCTCGTCGAGAAAAACCCCCACTTCAAAGCAAGAACAGCAGGTATAAACAAAAGAAAGCGTATGAATGAAGAGGTTGTAACCGAAAGGAAGGTAACATCGTAGATTGTTGGTATTTCAAGACACACAACAGTTCAGTTCGGTATATTTTTCACAAAAGCGTCTCGTTTCGTGTGTGAAAAAAAAAATGAAAAGGGAGTTCAAGTTCGTTGTCCGTTTGATATCTGAGGGTTCATCATAGCCCAAGTCCGAAGAGAAGCATCGTCACGGCAGACAGAAGCGTCCACCAGACACCGCAAGGCACCGTAATGTGGTATGCAGACGACTTGTTGTTGGAGCTTGCGCTGGCGCTGGCGCTGGGGCTCGAACTCCCATTCGAGGAAGAGGCCGACCCAGAACTTGAGTTAACAGAAACCTTAGTCTGACCGGCTACATCTGAAAAGAAAAAAAAAAGGCATGCGTGTGAGCTCCCTTCTTCCCGCCTCATGCAGCGCTGGCTGAAGTGAGGCCTGATATCAAACACATACACTGCTCGAAAGTGGGTAACGTGTAGTTCGTCTCATTGTACGGGTGTGTCTTGTTGAGGGCAACGCCGATGGGGACCATGTGCTAGGGAACGAAAATAAAAGAGGTAAGAGGGTCAGTGTCACATGATATGTGTGATAGTAAGGAATGCATCGCACCGAAAACGCTGAACTGAGCTGTGAATACCACTTGATTGCTTCTGACATCGTAAAGCTGTTCAGCTCGTGCGTGAGGAAGGTGGTGCCCTGGCCATTGAACGTGCCAGCCGTCACGTTGTTGATGAGCCACTGGTACGAATTATCCACGTCGGCGGCGGTGATGTTGTTCAGTCCGACGCGCCAGTCGTTCGAGTCGGACTGCCATATGATGGTTTGCAGGCCCATCGCATTTGCAATATAGCGAATGCGGTCCTATGCCCAGAGAAGTGAGTTAGTGACGTGATATTTGGTTTCAAAAGACGGCCACATCATGCGTACATCAACATCGCCATAAGGGGGACGCCAGCAAGTCACGGTGACATTAAGAACGAGCTTGATCGCTTGTATCTAAAAACAATCCCAGTTATGGTATTAGTGAGATGCGTCAACCGGTGGGGAATAGGACGCTCACAGAGTACCAGAGCTCAGCAAACGCATCTTCGCTGGCGAATGCCGTCACTGTGCGGAGACATCAACGTCATCATCAAACAGGGCGTTAATTTTGAAAGGTTTACTGTAACGATGTGACCACGTGTCTGCCACGGGATAAACGACATCAGTTGGCAGAAACTTGAGCTAAGGGGCAACACGCACGAGCACAAATCTCGTGGCCGTCTACAAGACCGCGCTGCGCTTCGTACGGCCAGTCCATAACGTTGCTCCCAATATAGAACAACGTCGCCTTCTGGTTCTGGCTGGCAAGGAAGTCATAAAACGCGTTGTGCGTGCAGTTCGGCCCGTCATCGAACCCATAGCCCAAGGTCTTGGGCTCGGGTACGGTAGTCAGGTCTGACGGTAATCCCGGGAGTTTCGGGGTCGTACAATGAAGGGCCGTCCACCCTGTTCGAGGAACAGAAACGGTGAGTTCCATTTGGTCAAAAGAGAGGGAGAAATCGTGCGAAGAGGTCGTTGCGGACCAGGCCATGCAGAGGCCTTGCAGCTAGCGAGTTGAGACCGCGCGCTCTACGCATGGCCCAAGCACCATGGACAACACGGGATACCAGGACCACTTGCAATACTCGGGGCGGGGAACAGAAAGGCCACTCACAGCAGTCGGGGTCGGTCGCAGCATTGTACACGGTACCATTGGCGCTGTTATTGAGCTGGCCCTTTGGCGCGATATTCGGAACGCCACCAGAGATTCGTGACCACATGGCTTGGCCGGCAGTGTCGCTGGCGAGCAGCGTCGCAGGTTGCCATATTGTAGGGAAGTTAGCCAGGTTCTGGGCCACGGGTGGATATGAATAGGGAGTGCATTCCTGAGTTGGGTCTGCGGCAGAATGGGGTAGGATGTCAGTGACAGAGGACGGCGGAAGAGGACGAGGTGCACCCGAAATCTGCGCCTCAGACTGCTCGGAACTATGATCTTGAGCAAGGACAGACGTCGCAACGGCGGAGAACGTTGCGAAGAGCGTAAGCGCGCGTAAATTGAACATGGCACGTCCGGCTACTGCTTTCAGGGCCAAGGGGAGCAGGTGTCAAGGGAAAAACAGCTGCCGGCGGCAAAAGGCCAAATCAAAGAGTGGAAAGGACAACTGATCCCAACGGAAGTGCTCTGGGAGGGGGAGAGGGAGAAGGAGGGATCGCCCGATTGGGGCTTTAGTTCACTTTTGAACCCCCCATGAGGTCGCCATGGGCTGTGGCACGCACATGACCTAAAGAGTGCCCTAAAAATTAACGGTTGATGTGAACGGCAACAAAAATAGAACATCGGCATGGACAGTGGCGATTGCACGGCCAGCCTTTACTTGTGGGAATTCTGTGGTGACTGTAAGGCCGCACATCACGAGGCCTAGAGAAGCAGCTCAAGCTGCGCCTACAGTAGTTGTTTCAGTGGTCGTCGTCGTTAGGCCGCACTTGTCATCCTCGTCACGTCACCCGTCAGTGACCTGCTCATAATGTCTGATGATCTCCTGGGTGCTTGCTGCTCTATCGCTATCATAGCATGCCTAGACGTGTGCACCGCCTTTTGCATCGACTTTGCCTCCATCCGTGCGTCTCACCGCTCACCTTTCTCGTATTTTTTTACATATCCCACCACAGGGCACGGATTTACAGAAACGATGTGTAGATGCCGAGGTTGCGGGCAATTAGAGAAGGAATCGGAGTTGGAAGATGGAGAACGCGCACGCTTAATACAGCAGACTGAGCCTGCGCCTTCACAACCGATGGTGCCCGGAAGTGCCAGTGGTTGACATAGTGATCAGTGTCACAGTGGACTCCTCTCGTACTGTCCCTGCACCTGAGCGAAACAGCCCCCTCATGATCAACGGAACACCACGAATTACTCGCTCAATTTTCATTCAACTGCCATCGAACTTCGTACACTGTATATAGTACCCTCTCTCTACATGTCCATAAAATTTCTCGATGAAAGATGCGTTGTGTCGTTTGTCATGCTTGCCGCTTAGAAATCATGTCGGAGCTCCCTGGCTCGCCCTCGGTTAATGCCGAGCCCAAGGCATAGCGGGGTTTTAAATGGCTCTGTGACATAGCGTGACTGTTCCGTTGAGGGGGCTGTGTTGTATATAGACAATATTGATACGGGCCTGATGCCCTCCTCGACGACGGACAGCAAGGGAAAAGAGCGGCAGCCCCCAGTCGTACAACCGGGCTCAGGAAACTCAATCATTATCAACCCGTGTCAACGCCTAAATCCCATCGTCGAATGCATTCGCAACGTCCCCAAGGAGTTTGCTGACATTCTACCCGACTATCAAGTCGGTAGAACGACAGGTGTTCTCTTCCTCAGGTCCGTTCCTCTCTCTCCCTTGTCATCCTGCTCGCTCAGCCTTTCCTGCGATCCCAGCTTGAGATATCATCGTCTCCACCCAGAGTACATCCACCAGCGCATCGAGCGTCTCGGCCAGTCCTACAACCTCCGCATTCTCCTTCTCATGTGCGACATCGTACGTCCCTTCAACGCGCACAACCCCCCTCCCTCCCCTCAACCATCCATTGCCCTCTCAGTCAGAACACCAAGACCCCATCCGAGAGCTCACGCGAGTCTGTCTGCTGAACAACATCACGGTCATCGTAGCCTGGTCGTGAGCACCCACCATTCCTCCTTGCTACGCATTCACACACCAACGTGCCATGCCACACGCCCCGGAAAACCCGCAGCGCAGATGAGGCAGCTCAGTACCTCACCGCCTACAAACAGTCCGAGCACCGCGCACCGACGCTCATCCGCGAGCGCGTCGACAAGACGCCCGGCGCGCTCCTCCGCACCGCACTCACCAGCATCCCGCGCGTGAACAAGACGGACGTCGAGACCCTTCGCACGTCCTTCGGCGTGCGTCCCATCTTCATTTCTTTTTATTTTTATTTTTAAAGTGCCATTTTTCCGACGCTCATGTTTTCTATTCGTATTGGTGACACACAGAGCTTTGCGAGGATCGCCCAAGCGGACGCGGCGCAGCTTGCGCGGTTACCAGGCTTCGGCCCGAAAAAGGTCGTGCGGCTCAAAGACGCGTTCGAGCGGCCGTTCCGCACAGGCACGACGAGCGCGCTCGCAAACCCTTCCGCAACCGCGTCCGCGTCCGTCTCTGCTCTGCCGCCAACCGACCCCTCTTCGTCCACCACGACCACGACCTCATCCGCACCGACTACCGCTCAGCACCCGAGCAGCAGCAGCAGCAGCAGCAGCAGAACCAAAGCTGGCAATGCAAGCAAGTCGACAGGCGAGCGCGCTCCCGCGCCAGACTCGATGTGGGACATCGACCTCGACCTCAACTCTCCATCGCCGCCCCCGTCTTTGCCTGAAACGGCCCGTGACCTACTACTACCACCACAAGAAACAACGGGACCAGGACCGGGACCGTCATCCAAGCGCGTGCGTGAGGAGAGCCCACCATGGGACATCGAGGTCGAGGGCGACACCGCGGCGCCAGCGCTGCGCGAGCGCGATCAAGATCCGGGCGAGGACGATGATGCAGACGCAGGCGCAGGCGCAGACGCGGAGATGGACGACGACGACATCGCGCCTGCGCTGCGCGCCAAGCGCCGTCGGGCTTAACGGACGGAACTGGGCGACGTTCGGTTTCTTTATCCGATGGTTTAGCGCGCCGCACTCTGCTCTGCACTCTAATTTACTGTATTGTATTTACCGCATGGCACTTTTTGCCGCATTTTCGGGGAAATAGGTTCGTGGCTCCACCATTCAGATGGTCGGTCGATCGTCCGCCAGTCGATCGGCCCGATTATTGATCAATCGACATGTTCGCTTATCCCGAAAATCGGTTTATCCTTGGCACTCTGGTCGTCGTCAAGACAATACAATCTATTGTTACAGTAACATCAACCAACCACTAAACCACCCTTCGCTCTCGCTCCATAAGTGTGTAGCGTCACATGCGGCATGGAATATTTCATAATATCATTCTACATCATACTTTACTGTAACACAGAAGAAAAATAAAGTAAAATAAGCTTGTGGAGAAATGCCAAAAATAGTGTCAGCGGTGACAAATTTTAAATTTACGATCGAGAATGCGAAGTGTACGGAGGAGGCAGGACGTCAGAACCGTCCCCGGACCAATTCCGTTGCCGCCTTTGACCAAACAGTGATGATGATTGCTGCCGTTGCTGCTGCTGCTGCTGCTGCTGCTGCTGATGATGATGATGACGATGATGATCCTGCGGAGCAGGAACGCTCAGCGGCCCGGGCTGGCGAAGCCGATTCGGCTCCAGCACGATCGAGTCCGGGAATATCACCGGCTGCTCTTGCTTTGGGGGCGGTGGCGGGGGCGGGAGCGGGAGCGGGGGCGATGTGGACATCGTGGGCTGTCGCAACGACGGCCGTAAAGACAGCATCGATAACGGCGGGGACATGGCCTGTGTCATTGTCGGCCCCGCTTGCCGTTGCCGTTGCCGTTGCCGTTGCGGATGGGGCAGCGGGAGGACGGGGACAAGGACGAGGAGGGGGACAAGGACGAGGATGGCGACATGGATGGTGACAACAATAACAAGTTGGGATTGGGCAGTGGCGGCAGCGGGCGCACCCTCAAGCTGCTGGACTTGGGCTTCGTCGGCGTCGACGTCGACGTCAGCTTCCTGCTCTCCGCCGAGCGCGAGCGTCTCTTCATCCTCAGCGCATTCGCGAACATAGGCGGTATCGGCGGTACGGGCGGCGGGGGTGGGAGGGGCGATCGGGGCGGCGGGGATTGGGGTGGGGGTACGGCCGCGGCTGCGAGGAGGGCGGCTGCGAGCGCCGGGCCGTGCTGCAGTATCGCGGGCGGCGGAGGCAGTGGCGGTGCTTGTCGTACTTGTTGTTGCTGCTGTTGTTGCTGGGACCGCCGCGGCGCGAGCATGTCGTCCGAGTTGAACCGGAAGCGCGGTAACACTGGGTCTGCGCGGCTGCGTCTTCTCCCGCGTCGTGATCCGCCGCCTCCACCGCTGCCGCCACTGCCTGAGCTGGAGGGCCGCGCGCCGCCGCTGAGGCGGCCGACGAAGGCGGGTATACTGATGTGGAAGCGCGAGCTCTGGGAGGGCGTGCGGGAGCTGGACTGGCGCGGGGTCTGCGGTCGCGTGGTGGACGTGCGCGTGGTCATTGGGGAAATCGTCACGAGACCGCCGGCCATGACAAGCGGCGTGGAGGAGTCTGGGGCGGGCGAGATGGGCGTGGTGTCGACGTTGACGATGACGTTCGGCGGAAGATGCTTCTTGCTTTCAATGTCGGCGGGGAAGGAAGACGGGGCGACTTGCTGCTGCTGCTGCTGCTGCCCCTCCTCCTGCTGCTCCTGCTCCTGCTCCTTCATAACTTGACTTCGGCGGAGCCACCATATGAACGCGGCTAGGATACAGACGGAGATGACCACGGGCGGGGCGATGGCGGCTGCGAGCATGGAGCCAAGGGGGCTGTGGGAAGGAATGGGAGGGCAAACTTATATTTAGCGTGGGCTCGGGGAGTAGGTAAAGATAAGAATGGCGACGCACGAGGTTGATTTTTCGTCTGGTTCACGTTCCTTGTCGCAATACCTCCGCGGAAAGCCAGGCGAGACGATATACTCGTTCGGATGTATATGGCTGATATGGGGTGGGGAAGAGCTCCACAGCCGTCACGTTGGTAGACTCGGAGACTCGGGAGTGGCCAAGATGACTAGGATGGCTGGGGGGGAGGATGGGAAATGACCGTAAGAGTGAAAGGAAGGGCTCGATGGGAAACAGGACAGGTGACTCCTAGTGTTGATGGCGACCTGGGAGATTATGATCAACTCGATACGTACGCGTTTACACGCTCTCTGAGGGAAAGGACCACGCGACTGGTGTCATTGATTGATATTCGGACCGGAAACGGACGGCCGACAAGACATTGCCCTGAGGTATTTCTTGCGGCTAGGGATCCGTATTATGGAGAGCGTGCCCCGTGAAGGTGAACACATGCCGCGATACGGTGGCGGTTGACTCGACCGTACTGATGGGCATCAAAATCACAAAAGTCACAATCAAACCCGATGCAAGTCCGTCAAAGCGTTTTGCGCCGTGATCGGCATGGACGCAGTGCCTTCAGGGTCGACCCGTGACATCCCTGGCCTAGAAAGGGTCCCGCCATTCAATGAGACACAGATGTGCAGTGGACGTCGAGCCGTACATCATTCAAGCTTTTGATCCCAATATGCGCATTCTCACGAATTGGCATGTCTCCACATAATTCCATGAGAATCGATGCAATATTCGCCTGAGAGTTGAAAACGAGAAAGAAAAAAAATGACCGCGGATCGAGTCGCGCACGTGCTACAAGCACCACACATTTTCTCACCCGCCCCATCCGCTCCCAACCGCTTCCCCAAATGCACCCAGGTAATCCGATATCCCGCCGCATGCAGACGCCTGCACCGCGAACGCTTCCGGAAGTAGAGCTTGGAGTTGCTTTCGTGAATATGATCGGTGAGTAAGCTTGCGGAGCGGATCTGAGACCACAGCCTACCTTTACGCGTTCGTCGGAAGCAGGATGCGTATTAAGGAACGAAACGTTCACGCCGCCAGCTGACTTCTCGAGCATGCCGAGGCGCTTGAACATCCTATATGACACCAACGTAAGCAAGATTGGGATCAATATACTGACATGAACACACTCGGGCGCCGCGGCGGGGTCAAAGCATGCCTTGGCAGACAGTTTCAAGCCAATTTTGTCAGCTACAGGAACGGTAACTCGTTTGTGTTTTGACACAGGAGTTGAAGGAGGCACAAACCCTCATACTCCTGTCTTCGTGAGTGCGGAAGCTCCATCAGTAAGGTAGTCATTATTCCACCAATGCCAGAGGGGAGACCGATGAGGTCTGCTAGCCATGCAAGGCCGATGAAGATCTTGGAGTAGGAGTAGCGCTCCACAGTATGGCGCGCGACTAGACGGGGTTATTGAGGGATTAAAGTGGGCCTTTTCGACTAACTTACCAACGTGGCCTATCTCTAGACATCGTGGTGGAAGGAGACCGTCAAGGTGGTATAAGGCCAAGGAAACGTATCACTTGCCATGGCCGAGTATTGCTGCAAGACCTTGGTCGTCCTTCGCAACAGGGAGGATTCCCGTGAAAACGACGATTGTGCCTAATTAGATTGAGTTACGAGAGTGCGTAGGGGGCATGGAACATGCCCCGCACACCTGGGGCAGCCATAGCGTTAACGACTTTATGGTCATTCACCACAAGCAAGTTCCACTCCTTCCTTCCCATGCTAGTTCCGTGCACAGCGCCGAGCCCAGTGGCATCCGGGTCCCACAAATCTGGAGGGCTCTCGTCTCCTCTATCTCCGTTGCCGAATCCGAAGCTCGGTTGTAGAACAGCCCGCGTGGGTGCGATCGGCGTCCGCTGATCGCCACGAAGCGTGCCGAGGTCGTTCGCTTCCAGGATGCGCGAGACGACGCGGTGCACGTGCTGCGTGAGGGCATGTGATGGTGGGAGGAGCTTTCCGCGGAACTGATTCGAGAGCTCGGTATAGGATGCCTCCCAGAGCTATCACGGTCTGAGGAGGAACGTGGGACCGACGTTGGAGAGGTACTCACGGCAGCTTCGAATTTCGGACTCACGTCCATGAATCGCCATCGACCCGTCTCTGGAACTTGTTCGAGGCTTTTGTCCAGGGGAGAAGTCAGCAGACGACGCCGGGAGATGCGAATAATGACGTACTGAAAGATGTAGTATACGAAAGATCCTGCTCCCAACGTGTATATGATGACATCGCGTCTCTGAAGCTCGGCCGTGGGCCGTGGGCTATTTGGATAGTCGTCGAATCGCGAATACTGTGCTCGACGAGGGGTAGATGTGGATAGGTTCCGGTGTGACGCCAAGGAAACACTCGGTGGTCGTGGAGGCAGACAACTCGACAGATGTCTCCGCTCGCTGAAGTGACATTTCAATCTCAAAGAGCTTGCAGCAGGACCTCGTTGATATAGCGCCAATGCCCGGCAGGCCCGTGTTATGTGCATTGACGGGAGGCGGTAACGAAGAGAGGGTGCCACGTAATTGAGCTGACCGAGTTGGCGGGGAAGCGGCCCGGGAACATCCACCGACGAGTCAGCAACCCAAGATGTCCCCTGTCCCCTGTCTCATATCTACCACTTCATTCGAGAGGCCATCGCGAAGCACACCATCGCCTACTGAAGATGTGAGGCCGCTCCCCAAGTGGAAGACAGCAATCCACACAGCAAATCTCGGACTCGTTCGTACTTACTTGAGGGGGTGTGTTGAATTCAGGGGCCGCGAGCACCACATCGCCGCTCCGCGAGAGGAGCAACGAATGCCTATATCTCCGTACGTTAATCTCCAAAACCCCTAGAATTACTTGTATAAAACCTTCGCCTCGAATTTCTGTCCTCTCTACCCTCTCAAACGCTCCCGCGTGCCCCTTCTCATCATCTCCTTGTTCATCTGTCCCTGCCGCGCCCTTCGTGTCTCGATCGCCATAACCTCCGGACCACCACTTCGACCTCAAGTTGAAGCCCCGAACTCAACTATCATGGCACCGCTGCCCAGTTCTTTGGTTGGCTATCACATTTCTTCTGAAGCTATCGAATGATACCGAGCTCTAAAGGATCTACCCGAATACAACAATCGGTTCCTTCTCCAAGACTTCGAATCGAACATTGGCATTCCACTTGCACTTGGTTGTGTCGAGCAAGACGAGGGGATGGTGGAGCCCCTTGCGACTATTATCTCTGTTGCTTTGCCGACTACAGCGGCAGGCTATATAACTCTTGAGGATCTGTTGGCTATCCCTGTACCGCCTGCCTTCCGCCAGCTTCCGCAACTCATGCCAGTGGAAGGCGATTTGCGCCGGCTGTTCGCGCCGAGGGCGATGATCTCGTCTTACGACCAGTCTGGAAAGTCCAGAGTGAATGAGTGGGCGTACCTATCGGGGCGGACACGTTTGAGTGGCACTGTAGGTGCATGTATTATCCTTGCTGGCTCAAATTGCTCATGGTATCTCATCATCCTCAGCTTGGTCATGGAAGGCACGAATGGCCTTCCACTTTTTGTCACATTCCGATAAATATGTGATTGTTCCGCATGATGTTGAGGTATCGTTTGACAGTGATCCGTGCTCGTTACTTGTAATTAATTACATTTGTCTTATCGTCAGTGATGCGTTGACTTGTATCTGCATTCTTCAACGTAGCTAAAATGATGATCGTAGTGCTATTTGTGGATGCAGGAGGACGTTCCTATTGACTGCTGGGTTGGTAATGCTGAACAAGGGAAGAGAATAAGGGATGCTGCTCAACGAGTATCGTCACCGTGCTCTACCCCCTCGATCCTTATGACTCATACTATCTTGGGTCCTGCGCATTCTTCAGGCTCACGGAGGAAACTCGCTGAACGGCTGGCTTTTGACTGATGGGGACCAGGACGGCCACCACGATGACCTACTACTATCAGTTGTAACAAACTCACTTCCATTGTACCGCATTCGCGAACGCGTCCACCCCCTCCCCCCCTCTCTGACAAAATAGACCCGCTTTCATATAATGTTCTGTAAGGTGAGGTCAGAACAAGCCATTCGGAGCGCACGCACGCATTGTCATCGTCGCCCTGACTTCCCCTCATCACCCGAAGCCCCGTCGGACTCTCTGCTCGGCCGACGTCAAAACGGACTCATCGCCATGCTTGATTTACACCTTTTGTACGTACCGGACTACCATACATTTATGCCATGTATATAACTCTCTCAAAAGGCCTCGAGTAGAGGAGATAGAGGGAGAATAGAAGCGTCAGGATCACCTACCCCTCCATGTGAGTCATGTGACCCATTGAATCTCCCTCCCTTCAGAACTCGACTCTGTCAACACTATGAAGATCCCAGGGCGAAAGCCACTGGCACCCGGCAGGCTGCCGGGATGGTCACCACCTGACATAGCGGTGAATACATGCCAGCCGGCG
>WTXJ01000226.1:0-22010 GCA_022376545.1 Russula dissimulans | reverse complement strand
TGCGGTTGCGTAGGCTGAGGTGGGATCTGACCCGCCGCCTGCGATTCTTCAAACGGAGCATCATGCTAGCGATGTAAGCTTGGTCGAATGGGCGTAAGACGTCATGGTATAACTGTTGTAACCGGTGCGAAACGGTAGGTGTGCAACGTGGAGACTGGCTAGCATCTCCACTTCCAAACGATGGGAAACCGAGAGCAGCCCCGATAGTAGGCCACTCGTTGGTTGCGGTAACCTAACACAGATATTGGCTGGTGACCCCATCAAGGGACTAGTTTAAGACGTACTGCTTCATAACCGTTCCGCAGGAATACCATCCTGTGCAAAGCCCAGAGATTGATCTGTCGGCCTTCAAGCATGAGGTCACGGTCAGTGAGCCTGATGCGAGTTGCGGCAGTAAACTGCATAAAGACATTCTTGAACCGATCTTCTGGTAATGGGGGTATTTTATTGTGCGGAATAGATTGGTGTGTGGGCGGATGTGTCGACTGCTGCGGTGGAGCGCCACCTATCTGCGCAAGTGCCCCATTTATAGGCAAGCTATTGCCAGCTAGGTGCGGCGAAATTTTGCCGTTAGATTCGACTGCTGTGAGTAGGAATACGTCGTTGAGGCACCACTTGGTTGACTGGCGCATGGTGTAAGGAAGGGCTATTAATGCTGGCTAGGTCGTTCAGCTACAGGAAACAGTCCTGTAGGTCGTTGACCTGACGCTAGCCACTGCTGTCCATTAACTCCCTTGTTGCGGCGGATCACCGGCTAAAACGCCATCAGAGAATAACAATGGCAAGACAAAGTGTGGCGTACCTTGCCCTTATCTTCGCGTTGATGACTTCGTGCAATGCAAGTAACCGTTGTTTATGGTCATCGAGTTTGGCTCGGAGTTGGCCATCGCCACCAGAACTACCCACCGCTTGGAGATTCTTCTCTCCCTCAGTCACAAAACGCACCAACTGAGCGTAAATGGTGCGAAGTTGCGGTAAAGGTAAGTCGGCGAGATTACGAGGACCGGGGACCTGTTGCCCACCCGTAGAGGGGGCCTGAGACCCTGAAGGGGCCGAAGAGGATTGGGCATTCGCATGCGAAACGGAAGGGGAATGTTGGATGAAATTTTGTTGGAGCGACCCTGGTCCTTGAGGAAGACCCATTCCGGCAGGGCCGACATTTTGACCAGCAAGAGAGGCAAAGCCAGAGCCGTTCTGTTGTTGCTGACTCTGTGCGAGGAGGATGCTGAGTTGGCGAGCATGTGAAGGATCCTGTGGCTGAATCACCCGCTGGAGGGGATTCATCTGAGTGCTATTTGGGACCTGGGCACGCGGGGGGAACGTAGGCATCTGCTGCTGAGAGGTTCCACTTGGCATTCCGGCGGTTCCGGCGGGAAAACCGGGTGGCAACTGTTGCGGGGCATTCGGGTCCTGAAAAGGGTGGGATTGGGAGGCCTGAAACATGGCAAAACGTCCCGTGCTTGTTGGATTGTCCATAGTGCCTTGTTGGACCTTGAGACGCAAGGCATTGAAAATCTGAGTAAAAGCAAATGAGGTGAGTGAAAGGGTCCAAGACGAGGGCGGAGAGAAAATAAATATCAAGATTATGGCCCCGCCGCTGACTAAGCACGCGATTCATATGTCATGGCAAAAACGATGTGTGCCCACGAGCTGATGGAGGCAGAGGGAGCGGGCGAACGTATCAAAGGAGAATTGGCTTAAGAAGACATGGCAGAAATGGGAGTGCATAGCATGTTACACTACTTTGAACTGATACGACTAAGGGGAGGGTTGACTGAGGGCAAGACACACCTGTTGCTGTTGTGGCAAGGTTAAGTTCATCACACCTAGTTCTCCTCCTGGGTGCTGCTGCGACTGCTGCTGCTGTGGTTGCGGTTGTTGCTGCTGCGATTGCTGCTGTTGCTGCTGCTGTTGCTGTTGTTGTTGTTGTTGTTGCGGGGGCCGATACTGCATTTGCTGCCACATCTCGGGTGCTCTAATACCAACCAGGGCGGACTGAGAACCGACTTGCTGGGGCTGTTGTGGGGGACGGTGTTGAGGCTGCTGAGAGGAAAGAGCTTGGGGAAAGTTGTTCGGGAAAGTAGGGTATGCATTTGGGAGCCGATCGGACATCGTTCATAGGGCGGAGGATGAAACGGAGGGGGAGGGACGAATTGGGCCCGAAAGACGAAATATGAGGAGGATAAGGAGAAAACAGCAAATGCAATAGGCCCGAAGCGAGCAGCAGGGGGGACGGCGGAGGGAGCGACGGAGGTGATGGAGGGGATGGCGGTGGGAGGCAAGAGCTGTTGTCTATTAGTGTAGGGGGGAACGACACGGCCCCAGCTTGCAAGTCATAGCGGAGTTAAAAATATAAACACTTATTATAATACTATTTATTTTCTTTAATGTTATCCCGAGCCATCCATCCCATCCCTCCTCCACCTCTTCCAACGCTCGCCGTCCGGGAACCCTCTCTCAATCCCGCCTTGAACTTCTCTACGGAAGGCGCGGCCCACTTCCAGCACCGCACCCCCTCCCACGTCGCCAGTCCGTGGGCCGCGGGAGTGGAAGGAAGGGGACCTCTTTAAGTCTACTTAATTTCATTCGTCGGCATGTTCCGTTTCCTGTCCAGTCCTTCCCTCGACACCTTGGACAGGTTTCATTGCCGCCTCCCCCCCAAACGCCCGTTGATCATTGCACAGCTCATCTCCGTGCGTCATGATCTCTGGTTGTGATGCTTCCCGCCACTTTCGTTGTCTCTCTTTTTTCCCATTCTTTATTTCGGTGGCTCTTTCTCCTGGATCCCGCCCTGCCTGCCCTACCTCAGTCTATGGACCACGGCTGACGCAGTAATTCTGGTTGGAATTCCCTGCTTTGTATCGATCGCGGTGCCTCTACTGGTCCACAGCACACCCTTTTCTCAGCTGATTCGACTTAAATAATCTTTCCTTTTCGGCTAGCGCTCTATTCCCGCGCATCCGACATGCTTCCTCCGCACCTGACCTCCACGCCCCTACCGTTATCATTTGATGTAGCCATTCTCTCTGAAATAGTGAATTATTAAGCCACAAGCAGAATATATTGAATATTCCGTCCGAATACATGCTGCTGTTCCATGGTCTGCAGGTCTCCTGCGCAGAGAAAGGCAGGCTGTGCATGCATTGTGTTATCACGTGATCTATGATCAAATCACATGGACAATGCGTGTTATTCTGAACCTCGCAAGCTGTATGTTAGTATATTGATCTACCCTTCTATCACACCCAAGGCGAGGCCATTGCCAGTGTCGTACCTTAGTGTCCATGTTTAATTCGGTCTTTTCTTCAGGTCGGTATGCTCTGGCTACTCCAAAACTAAACATACGTTCATCTCTCAACGCAGCTTCGTCTTTCTTCTATCTCCCTGTCGACGATGAACCTCAACCGAGTGAACCTTCAACATCTACTATTCCATATCCATATTCCATGCCATTATCACGGGACGGCTTCGAGGAGTCATCCACAGACCACTCTGACGACTCAACAACCCGCCCATCCAGCCCAATAACCTCGCCAAGTCGGCATCGACGACACCAGGAGATTGCGGACATCCTCGAACAGAATGATCTCTACAATATCCTTGGCTTATCTCGAGCTGCGGCTTCTGACAAGATGGAGCTCAGACGAGCGTACTTGTCCCGGAGTCGTGCCTGTCATCCCGAGTAGGTCTCCTGGCCCACTCACTTCTTTCCATTTCTATGTTGCTGCATTCACATCTTCCTTTCACCCGACAGTAAATTTCCTAAACATCCCGAAGCAACCCGCGCATTTCAAAAAGTTTCTGTCGCGTACAATGTTCTATCCGATCCTGCGTCAAAACAGGTCTACGACTCGCACCCTGCCTCGCATGACTTCTCTGTCAACAATCCCGGGAGTACTGCGGGCGCTGAGGAGACGTTGAGAACTGTTATCGTTAGTATCTTCAACGAATTTCTAGATGGTGATTTAGAGATAGTTCGCACGTTACTCCGTAAGTCTCTTTCAATCAGTGTGGTTCAGCAAGTTGACGACATCTCTCGTCTGTCTAGGTGGCATAAATGACCTGAGCCCATCACTACGACTTGGTGACGAAGGCATCGACTCAATCTTTCTCACCCTCCAGAGCCTACGCGATCGTATCCTCAGTACATTTTCTTCTCCTGACTACACTTGGCCCACTTGTTGACGCATTTTCCTATTGCGCTTCCAGCTTGCCGCGCCCTCACGCACACCGTAATCTCAACGTTTTCTCACCTACTTGACACGCACGCTTCTCTCGCCAAACTTTCTTACTTTTCGCTCCGCCCTCGCGCACGTCTTTCCCTTCGCCTCGCACGGATTACCCTTGCCCTTCCGCTTGCGCTTGAGCAGGAACTACGTCACCAACGCACCATGCGTGCACGCAGTCGCGCACGGCGCCTTCGAGAGCACCGTGAGCGATTCAATCTCACAGCCGCAGACACCGACGATGAGGCCGACAGGGATGCCGACGCGCGCAGTGGCCGGCTCTTCTTCCCTCGGCGCGTCATGATCCTCATCGAGGGCGTCGTGCTTAACCTCGAGAAATTGGAAGGCGTGCTCAAGTAAATAACGTGCGACGTTAGAACCGCTCTACTCTTTCGGATTCCCGATGACGTGCTCCTTTTGTTGTCATTTATTTCATCAATTGGTATGGTATTTCAACGGCTCCTCCATGCAAGAGATGAAAAAACCTCTGCGCACACGCCTGGGCCCTGTATCGAGATACATCTCTTGTAGTTTTTATCTCACCTCTACTCCACCTCTGTATGGTCACCATCTGTTCCAGGGCAAACCTGAAGGTCGAGGTCGCCTTCCATTTTTTGTGATACACTTTCCATCTCCGTGTTGTCACGCAGTAGTTTTGTTGTTCGACGGATGCCAAAAGCTTCATGATGTGCTGAGGGCTTTCGACTTCTTGGATGATAATGATACTTGGACGATACAATAAGGGGTAATGTACAGTGCCATGGCATCTCGTTGTCGCACCCTCTGTGGTCCGTGCTACTGCATCTTCCCTTCTCCAGACATTTGTTTTGTTTATCCGATCTGCCAGTGTTCTAGACCCGCTCACACGCACCCGCACGCGCTTGCACACATATCCTCACACACGCACACACAAGCATACACACCACCTTTAATTTAACTGATAAACACCTCAAATCGAAATTCGGGCTTACACTTTTTTTAATTTGGTATTTCAATTTGTTTTATGTCCTGGCTCGCGTGCGCGACCTCGGATGCGAGTTCCGAGACTCGGGGAAGAAACGCTGCGGGCGCCATCGCGACATCCCCCGACGCGACACCAAAGAGCCACGCAAGCCACAACGCATCGTGGCCGCATTTTTTTTTCGTGTGTGTACATGCGCGCTTCCATATATTCCACGAAAAGAAAGAGAAAAAGCCGCAACACCACACGAACGAGCGCTCGCGAATTGAGATCGGTGGGGTGGGGGAACGGAACAAGGACCGGACATGAACATGACATGACCATGACCATGACTGAACACGGACCTGACTGGCATACATGCAACAAGTACCAGGGCTCGGACGATACCGTACTCTTCAATTGCCGCCGCCGCCGCTTTGTAAGAAAACAAAACAACGTCAGGGGTACTGTACTATACTAACTCTTGTTTATGGTTGTTGTTATTTTTCCCGCTGCTGCATCCCGGGTCATGGATGGCGCGTTTCCTTTGTTCTTCGTTTGTTTTGTCTTTTTTTGCCGCTAAAGGCTCGGGCGCGGAGCCGAGCCGCGAGAAAGAATGACGGACCGGCATCACACGTAAGTTACGCGCGATCGCAGGAGGACCAGAGCCTGGCGAGCCTGGGCGCCAGTCGCGCCGGTGGCGCTCGGTCTTCAAGTCCTCATATCGGTCCGTTGAGGCGATGTTGATAAGAAATCCGGTGATGGTGGTGAGAAGGAGGCCGGTCGGTAACTAACGAGCGAGAGCTCATTAGCGTGGCTGTTGGCGGCCGTATCCAGTGGCGTCGGGCTTTCTGTAAGACACTTACAAGTATTTGCTGTGCTACTTTTTTGGACATTATCTGCCTACTCTTGACGGGGTGTCAGACAATTCTTCATTTGTTAAACTTTGTGTTACAACGGTGGTGGTGTTGTGGCGAGGCGAGAGAATAAAATGGAATTCTCTATTGTAGGCGGTTTAGGCGGACCGAACGCCGAGCCATGCCGTCTAACGGGTTGAGAGAACTTTCTATTCATTTCATGAACGCATGCACTCGTCTGCGTTTTTGGATCTCCAGCGTACAGCGACAGTATTCCGCGGGGGGGGGTACAGACAGAATTCAAGAACACATCATTCTATAAGGAAACGGTCGTCATCCCAGCTGCGCAAAAGCCGCTGAGGTTTCGGTCTCATCTTCCCGAGCCCTCATTTCGATGTTAGCCTTCGGCTTTGCGGCGGCCTTCCGTTTGGAGGACTTCGGTGTCTGAGGAGACGGTGCAGTAAATCCGGGGGTCGATGCCTGTGGTGTCGGAGTAGAGGAGGTTGGTATTGATGGCGGTGTAGGGGTGAATATCGCCGTCCCAGGGGCCGGCGCCCGAGACGGTTTCTTTTTGTGTCGGCTGCAAGGGAGGGACATGAGGGCGTGACAAGGCTGCAGGTACTGGTAGCGCGGTCGGTTGGACAGGCTGGGTAGGGGGCATCATCTGAGGCTGCGCCCTCATGCCAAGAACTGTTTTCAATCCCTTGTCCATGTTGTCTGCCTCCTGTATCATTCCCCGGATTGTGTACAGTTCAAGAACATATCGTGGCTTGGGCTTCTTAAGCTCATCTAACTGAACTTTCGAAGACGCCATCTATATACATATTAATTGCGGTCCTGGTATCAAGCACATTCACTGACCATGGTGAACATCCTATGGACGACATCTTCTTTCTTCAACGCAGCAAACGCAACATGAATGTACTTCTCGATATTGGCAAGTACCTGGTCAAGACGTTCCAGATTGCGGTGGTATTCTTGAATATCACTCTCTGGAATTGTGGGATAGCGCGCAACGCCATCAAAGTCTGGGCCAAAAAGGGAAGGAATTAGAAAGCGGAGGGACAAGGAGATCAGACTTACCACGACTGAATGCCTTTCTCTTCTGCTCATCTACCCATCGCTTCGCAGCAATGAGATCTTCATTGCTTGGTCGCCGTACTTGAACAGCGCCCACATCATTTATGGCGATGGGATGATTCTTGGATGTCAGAGCAATACGGAAACCATTCTGATCTTGTGCAGCACGTTGTAAATGCTCCCTATTCTGTTCCACGAACGCAATGACATGCTGTGGGACTCGATGTGTTTCTATTTCTAAGGTAGCGACAGGTGCTATGGCAAAGGCCGTTGAGGATTTGATCTCATCTTCTCGAGCCTTCTTCGGACCACCATTTGCATACCCAGGCGTCGAGGCAGAAGGAACGGAGAGGACAGAAGGCGCAGATGATGGTATTTCGACACTAGCCTTCGGCTTCGCGGCGGCCTTCCCTTTGAGGGACTTCGGTGTCTGAGGAGACGGTGCGGTAAATCCGGGCGTCGATGCCCGTAGTGTCAGAGTAGAGGTAATTGGTATTGGTGGCGGAGTAGGCGTGGGTATTGCCGCCTGAGACGGTTTCTTTCTGTGTGTCGGCCACAAAGAGGGAACAGGAGCACGTGACAAGGCTGCAGGTACTATTTGCACAGTCGGTGGGCCCGGCTGGCTAAATGATGCTGGGGTGGCCGCTGAAGGTGGCCGTGGCGGGGGTTGCGATGTAGGAGGGACGCCACTGGGGGCATCATCTGAGGCTGCGCCCTCATGCCAAGAACTGTTTTCAATCCCTTGTCCATGTTGTCCGCCTCCTGTATCATTCCCCGGATTGTGTGCAGTTCAAGCACATATCGTGGCTTGGGTTTCTTGAGCTCATTTAACTGAACTTTCAAAGACGCCATCTATATACATATTAATTGCGGTCCTGGCATCAAGAACATTCACTGACCATGGTGAACATCCTATAGACGACATCTTCTTTCTTCAACGCAGCAAACGCAACATGAATGTACTCCTCGATATTGGCAAGTATATGGTCAAGACGTTCCAGCTTGCGGTGGTATTCTTGAATATCACACTCTGGAATTGTGGGATAGCGCGCAACGCCATCAAAGTCTGGGCCAAAAAGGGAAGGAATTAGAAAGCGCAGGAACAAGGAGATCAGACTTACCACGACTGAATGCATTTCTCTTTGCTCATCGACCCATCGCTTCGCAGCAATGAGCTCTTCATTGCTTGGCCGCCGTACTTGAACAGCACCCACACCATTCACAGCGACGAGATGGCCCTGCGCGCTGCGACTAGAAATTTCACGAGTGATGTGAGCTTGGTCGAAGTGGCGTAAGACGTCATGGTATATCTTTTGCAACCTATGCGCAACGGAAGGTGCGCAATGTGCAGGCTGGCCGGCATCCCTACCTGAAAACGATGGGAAACCGAGAGCGACCCCGATAACAGCCCACTCGTCGTTTGTCGTAACCTAATACAGAAATTGGTCGGCACATCAAATAAGGAGTCAGCGTGAGGCGCACTGCTTCATAACCGTTCCGCAGAAACACCGCCTTGTGCAAGGCCCAGAGATTGATCTCTCGGCCTTCAATCTGGAGGTCATGTTCACTGAGCCTAGTGCCAGCGGTGGCATTAAAGCGCATAAAGTCCTTCTTGAACAGATCCTCTAAAACTGGGTATATTGTATAGAACTGAAAGGGCCACTGCGAAGGGGAATGTATGATCTGGCGCGGCGAGGGATGGGTGACTAGGCAGCTAGAAAACGGGGTGATAGATGGACCACCGGGACCTTTGAATCCGGTACATGGGAGCTCCCTCAGTTCGGGTACCAGTTCCATGAGTGAATCTCCGTTGTCCACTTGCCGAGAACGGGTAAGAAGCGGGACTAACTCATCGTCCATTCGAAGGGTCCTCAGACCTCCAAATGACACAAGAAGTTCGCGCCACACTGTGCGGTCTGCGTCTTGATATAACTCAGGTGTGATACGGTGGCCTTCATACTCAAGAGAAAGATCCTCCACCATGGAGAATACTGTGCTGAGCACGTTGAAAATTTGGGCTGCACATCCTACCTGCCAGTCGAGGTGTTTGCAGATAACGCTCATGTGGAACTCGAAGGCATCCGCCTTGGTCTCTTCACGGGGTACATACCTATGAAAACACCCTGCGAAGAAAACTTGATCCTAGCATTGCGAGGGTTGAGGCCCTCTGCTTCCCTCGTAAACTGCAAGAGGCATGGGATCGAAAATACGAGCTGATTGAAGAAGTCGATTTGAAGCTTCTCGAGAAGAGGGGCCGCGATCCGGGAAAGAAGTGTTTCCAAGTAAGCGGCAGTACCTTTGAACGCAAACCGGCGAAGGTTAGGGAGTGTGACGTGGGTCGTGATAGGGATGTTCAATCGTTGGCCCTCGACATCACGATCGGGAATAGGGGAGTGAAAGCGGATTTTCAGGGACTCTAGCTGAGGTATGAGCGAAAGCCGTTGAAGCAAAACACTTGATGAGAGGACGTTCGATGGGATACTGTAAAGGGAGAGCGTGACGAGTGCCGCGGCTGTCGTAAGTAATGGGGATCCGATTGGAAAAGCAAAGTTATGCAGTATCACGCGACGTAAATGTGGTGCCTGAAATGTTTTGGGAAGTGTCATGCTTGTGTCGAGCTCGGTCTGAGGCTTGATATACAGGTATTCCAACATCGGAAATTCCTCGTCTATAGCAGTGACGATTTCCTGTAAGATCGGAACAGGCCTCCGAAGGCGGATGCGACGGACGCGGTCACGGTGTTGGAGTGCAAGTAGTATCACCTTGTCATCTTCAGCAGTCACCCTACAGTCCTCGTCGACGTAATCGATAATAAGAGGCAATGGAGGTGAATGTGCCAGCATGTCTGCTACGGGGGTGCCATGAGTGCAAACAAGGCGAAGACCCAAGTAGGAAGATGACGCGAGTATGAGGTACCGCCACCTACGGCAAACGTGGGCGAGCTTGTACCACCAGAGTCCGTGGTGTCCTTCTCCTTCCTGTAAGATCATATCTTCATCGCCAGGCCCTTCTTCATTTAAAAGAGTCGGCCGACAATAATAAACAATGTTGAGAAGTGAATCATTGTCGAGTATATGGAGAAAGGAACAATATGGGTTATAGCTAGCAGGCTGCGTTTACTCAAGGGGTGATGAATAACAGATGAGAACATACCTCCTGGGGACGAGCACATGAGATACCGTGACACGTTGACTATGTTGGCTAATCGTTTTGCCAGGTTGAACAGCGGGACTATGTGGGTGGAAATTAAGCATGTTAGAGAATTATTGGTGACACTGTAGTCAATGACTGGGAACGCGCGGCGGCTGTGCAAGCGTGGACACGGAGTTCTAACAGGGCGCTTAATCGTACCATGCACGGGACTTCCTCGGATCTTGTCAAGTCTATCAGTGAATTAAACGGTATTATAAGGCAAAAAGTGCATCTTTGGGTTGATAATGACGGGTTGGTCGGAATTTGCAAGTCACGTGTGCCCGAGATGCCCACGGCTCACGCATGCGTAATCCGCCACCCGTTTTCCCTTTCCACCCTCCGAAAATTAGGCACATCCCTTCGCAGATGTGATTTTCTCGCTCTGTGGCCGTGAGCTGCTCGAGACTCAACGCCGCTTTCATCTGTCCAGGTCCGCAAAGTCCGGAAGCTAGTACCTGCTGGCACAATTGCCCTTCTTGCTTGTGGGGAAAATACATTCGTGGTGTGTATTTGTAACTTGTGCGATGTGTTTGTGTACAGGCGCAAGTTTAGTCGTCCGTCTATATCTGCACGAAGAGTAGAAGAGATGGAGGGAAACATGGGAAGCGATGCGAAGACTGTCAGCTGTCGTCACGGCGAGGATCTTGGACTCGATGTCTAGCACCATGGCAAAGTCAACACATTGTTGCCTGTTGCCAGTCAGACGCTATGTCCACCGTGACTCAACAGATGTCTCCAGCAATCTGTTATTCCCCGACGAATCTGCTGCCGCATCGAGATGCGGAATAATTACCACAATCAACCACAATCGAGACGACTGCCCCTCCTTGGTGGTCGGTTTCTTGCTTTAACTCTGCTTGCGCGTTCACGAATCGAGTGACGAGCCATGCGTATATGGGCCATTCGTTTTCTCCCGATCGCCTTTTCCAATGAGGTGTGTGGATGCTACAGGTGCACCGAAAGTTAATACCTGTGCATGTGTTGCGTGCCATTTCGTCGCGTCTGCCTTATGATACCGTAAAATTATCGTTCGTGAGCTATCATCGATCATCCGTTTGATTTTACCGTCGTTGCCTGTTTTGACCAACACGACCGTTTGACTATCACCTGAAGGAAAAAAAGGGTTGTTCGCCAAGGAGTGGGAAACAGAAACACCCATGATTCTTTTAGCGTTCTAGTACCTGGGCTGTCCCTAAGCTTTCACTTGACGAGTGCTGCCAGTGTGCGGAATAAGACCGCATAGGCCTCATAATGTGATGATGATCATACTTGCTGTTTCATTCCCAACGTGGTCAATCAGTGAACTTCTTTTATTTCCATCCTTTCGCAAGGTATCATCAAGGGTACATATGGTCTGTCATCCCGAGTTCGAAATACTGAACCCCCAACATAGAGCAACCCGAAAACCAAGAAAACAAGGCATAGCATGAAGACGACAACACGGCCAAGTTTGGACATCCACATTCTCGATTTCCTCACGCGCTGTGTGTCCCTTTTTATGAGCTTCGCGCCGTTATGTCGGTATGGTGGATTCGAAGATTGTTTATCGGGAGGCATCAATGATGTATGTAGTTCCAAAGACGCTGGTGAGTTGCGGATACTCATGGGACGCATAGCGAAGTGTCTAATTATAGGGGGTGGCAGAGTAAGGACAGGTAAGAACACGCCTTGTTGCCCCTTCCTCTATCCGCGGGCGTTGTGGTCGATTGAGTCGTTGTTAGGCATATTCTCTGCTGCACCTCCCCGCCTTCCATTGTGCCGAAGGTGGTTGGGAGGGACAAATGTTGGAGAGGGTCCCCTAGAAGTGCGATGATAGGCGTCAGTTTTGGGGCCGGATACTTTGCTAGTCAGTGAGAGCATGGGTAATCTAGCCGTACGATGTACCTTGCAGAAGTCTACGACGCTAGGGGATTATACCCCCGGGAGGCGAACTTGCGCACGGTCTGGGGTACTACCCTCGCCCCGCGGTGCGAATGAGGGGGTCAGCTGGCCAACAGGTAGTTCTATGAGGGCCATGTCAACCAATTTGTAGAGTGTCGATCGGTTACCAGCGGTCTATCTCCACGCAGAGCCTGAGCGGGTCCAACGCAGACTCTAGTATATTCGGGAATAGTTTAGGCTTGAGACTTTGCGATGGCGAATCTTGCATCTCGCCCGTCTTGACTTGTGAGTTGCAGAGATCTACGGGGGCCGATAGATGAGACGTTCGACAGGCAGGATGTTGAGCTTTCTGAGAACAAGCGTAACAACCATGGACACGTTGTCATAGTGCGGTAGAATTTAGATCGTCAAATAAAGAGAGCTCCGTATTTGGGGCCTCAAACAGACCCCGTTTTTGCGTATGACGGCCTGGGCAGACAGGACCTGCACAGTGGAGACACCGAGCACCGTCGGAGAGTGATGACAGTTGACCGGGATACGGCTCTGACTCTGCCAATTCATCGCCCTCGCTCGAAGCAAACGAAGAGACTGACAGTCGACGCGGAGTTGGACTATCAGGAAGACAGTCAAGGCGAAGTATTCATCAAGTAGTAACCTTGTCTTTTGCAAAAGCGAGGGCAGGACATCGAGTCTGAGAGTAGGCGATGAGTTACAATGTTAGCCTCACGTCGCGGCGGGGACGGCGCACTGTTCTGAGTCCACGAATTCCAATCTGCCTGCCCCACTTCTTGCTTGCGCAGGTCAAATGTCTGTAAACCCATTTCGCATGTCTTGGCTAGGTTTCAATAGGAGGGCGCGGGAATGCCGGAGTATACGTATACCAGTATCCAACCTGGCCCTAGCTCGCCGCCTCTTGTCCATTGCCTCTTTCAAGGATAGTTCTGAATGTAGCGCTGCTAGATACCTAGGGTGAAAGCGGGGGAGGGTCTTGACACCGATCCAAAATACTGCATCGCCATAGCTTGCTGTAGTACGTAGGGCAGCCGAGGTAGATAGAAAAAAACAGACACAGGATACCGTGCGCGATTTTGAGTGGCTTGAGCAGCCAGGGCCAATACGCCGTGTGTCCGTCCCATCAAACAGCGAGGTAATCCAACTGACAGTTTGTTCTCCCGGAGGTTGATCCTTGTGCCAATCCAAATCGCATCATTACTGTATCGCTAAGCAGGCCCACAGCTAGTGGGGACGAAGGTAGTAGGATCAACTGACTCGGAAGTGACGCCGACACTGACATGGACGCGCCCAATAATCCAACCCACGGCCGGGCTCCAGCTCCCACAAACCGCCCACCCTTCGTCGATGAGGACCACCGATTGAGATCCGAATAGGTTTGTGGTGGCGGTGTAGCGTGACCTGCATGGCTTTACTGGCGGTAGTTCGTGGTGTCCCATGTGGAGAGAGAATGACTTTTTTCAGCATTTTTGGTGCGACAGTCGGGCGTCATCATCTCATATTTCATGTTCACGTTGCGGCAGCGTGGCAAGGAAAAGTCGAGCCCGACGCATGTTCAAGAACGACCTCACTTTTCCGGCTGTGCTATCAAATCGATTGATTGTCCCTATATCCATCCCTTCACCTCGTTTTCCTCAAAATTCTCTTTGCCGATGGCGACCTCCATGGTCTACGACCGTAGCTTGTAGGTGGCCGTAGCACTTGAGTAAGAGGTGCTCGACGGATGGGGATATACGGTGCGTAACCGCGACAAGCAGTCGATAACGTCCAGTATATAGGCACAGCATGGTGAAAACGAGCAGACTAGATGACGAGGCAAAACATTACAGCAAAGCCAAAATAAGTACGAAAACCGTCCCTGAAGATATAGACAAAAGGTATACTCAACATTTAGGACCTCGACTAGAAGGTGAGGCAAACCGTTGAGCTCGGATCGAGCGATTCGGAGCGCCCGCACACCAATCTGATCCGAGCCACGACCATCCAATCTGCATCACCCCTCGAACACGCCTCCGATTCGTCGGCGGTGCCTCGCGCCCCTTTTTCCGTTGTCCCACTCTCTCCTCTCGCCCTCCTCCTCCTCGTCGCTCCCCCGAAATCGACCGCGCGCCCAAAAATCCCATTCATCGCCCGAAGCCTCCATCGGACCTCCTACTCGGCCGACGTCACCCCTCGCCTCGCCAAACCTCGCCGTGCCCCAAAAGTCCCGACGGCTGTCCTTGTTAGACAGTCCCGCTCGTGCCCCCATTCTCGATATTTCCCCTTTTAGTACGCCCGTTTCTTCCCCTTCTCGTGATAGCTCCCTCGACTTTACAGTACCATACGACGCTCGTACGACGTCACTGGCAACCAACGGCGACCTTGCAGCGCGCCCACGTCGGCCGACGCTCTCGCCTTGTCACCGTCTATACCCATACAGCTAGCTCCCAAAACACTTACTACCCGCATGTCACCCCAGAACAGTACGGTATGTTTCTACTAGATTATCTTAGATCGCCTGTTTAGAAGCCCGAAGATGTATTTAAACCCTCCAAAAATGCTCGTAGAGAGCAAGCGACTCTAGGGCGCGAGAATCCACTTTTCCCCCTCTCCTCTCTTTTCGCGCGATCTCGTTAGCTCCTTAGCCGGTCTGTCCGCCTCCTTCGCCTTTCGACCTTCGACTCTGGACGTTTTACCGCGCCGCCGTGCCGACTCGCGTTCGTGTCGTCTCTCTTATCTTCCCCCATCTTTCTCCTCTTTTTCTCGTATCTTGCTCTCTGGCCTGTATTGGACGACCCTCGCACCTTAGACAACAACGCGGATCTCCCGATCTGTGTATCAACCGATCTCGTTCCCACTTCAACAATCATCTCTCTCTACCCCCTCGGAACCCCACTCAGCCGAACGAACGAACGGCGCGTCGACACGAAGCTTCGCGCTAACACGACCTACGCTAATGGAGGCGGCTCTGCTGCTTGCTCCCTTTCTTCGAGGATTCAGGGTACGTCTCTTTGATGATCCCCGCGAATGGCTTCCTGATGTCCTCGTCGTTTTTCAGGCAGTACACTAGCCTCTCCTTGAACTCTCTGAGAACCCGCTCGGTCTCCTGACGCTTGGTCTCAGCTTTCGCCAGGCTGACATCGTGGCACTCCGGGGGCTGCTTCTTGTAGTGTCGCCTCAACGAGTCAGGCCGTGCGAAGAAGTCGCCGCAGTGCACGCAAAAGGAGATGTCGTCCGGGTGCGTTTCTGCGGCGTTGCAGTGGCGCTTGAAAATCTCGAAGTTGACGAATCCCGCATTTGCGGCACTTGATCACGCGAATAAGTTATACTAACTCTTGTTTATGGTTGTTGTTATTTTTCCCGCTGCTGCATCCCGGGTCATGGATGGCGCGTTTCCTTTGTTCTTCGTTTGTTTTGTTTTTTTTTGCCGCTAAAGGCTCGGGCGCGGAGCCGAGCCGCGAGAAAGAATGACGGACCGGCATCACGCGTAACTTACGCGCGATCGCAGGACCAGAGCCTGACGAGCCTGGGCGCCAGTCGCGCCGGTGGCGCTCGGTCTTCAAGTCCTCATATCGGTCCGTTAAGGCGATGTTGATAAAAAAAAACCCCCCGGTGATGGTGGTGAGAAGGAGGCCGGTCGGTAACTAACGAGCGAGAGCTCATTAGCTGTTGGCGGCCGTATCCTGTGGTCGAGCTTTCTGTAAGTTACTTACAAGTACTTGCTGTGCTACTTTTTTGGACGTCATCTACCTACTCTTGACGGGGTATTTGTCAGACAATTCTTCCTTTGTTAAATGGTGTTGTGGCGAGGCGAGAGAATGGAATGGAATTATTCTATTAGGCGGTTTAGGCGGACCGAACGCCGAGCCATGCTGTCTAGCGGGTTGAGAGAACTTTCTATTCGTTTCATGAACATCGTCTACTTTTTTGGATCTCCAGCGTACAGCGACAGTATGCCGCGGGGGGGGGGGGGGGATACTGTGCAGACAGAATTCAAGAACACATCATTCTATAAGGAAACGGTCGTCATCCTAGCTGCTATGGCGGCAAAGGCCGCTGAGATTTCGGTCTCATCTTCCCGGGCCCTCATTTCGATGTTAGCCTTCGGCTTTGCGGCGGCCTTCTGTTTGGAGGACCCTGGTGTCTGAGAAGACGATGCGGTAAATCCGGGCATCGATGCCTGTGGTGTCGGAGTAGGGCAGTTGGTATTGATGGCGGTGTAGGGGTGGATATCGCCGTCCCAGGGGCCGGCGCCTGAGACGGTTTCTTTTTGTATCGGGTGCAAGGGAGGAACAGGAGGGCGTGACAAGGCTGCAGGTACTGGTGGCGTGGTCAGTTAGACAGGCTGGGTAGATGACGCTGGAGTGGCCACTGAAGGTGACGGCCAGTGTGCCGGGTGTTGCAATGTAAAAGGGACGCCACTAGGGAGCATCACCGGAGGCTGCGCCCTCATGCCAAGAACTGTTTTCAATCCCTTGTCCATGTTGTCTGCCTCCTGTATCATTCCCCGGATTGTGTGCAGTTCAAGCACATATCGTGGCTTGGACTTCTCAAGCTCATCTAACTGAACTTTCGAAGACGCCATCTATATACATATTAATTGCGGTCCTGGTATCAAGCACATTCACTGACCATAGTGAACATCCTATGGACGACATCTTCTTTCTTCAACGCAGCAAACGCAACATGAATGTACTTCTCGATATTGGCAAGTGTCTGATCAAGACGTCTTAGATTGCGGTGATATTCAAGAATATCACTCTTTGGAATTGTGGGATAGCCCGCAACGCCATCAAATTCTGGGCCAAAAAGGGAAGGAATCTGAAAGCCGAGGAACAAGGAGAATCAGACTTACCACGACCGAATGCCTTTCTCTTTTGCTCATCGACCCATCGCTTCGCAGCAATGAGTTCTTCATTTCTTGGTCGCCGTATTTGAACAGCGCCCACACCATTCACAGCGGCAGGATACATTGGTACGGAAATCGCTCCCTCCTGGCCCTGGGCTCTGCCACTAGAAATCACACGAGTGATGTGAGCTTGGTCGAAGCGGCGTAAGACGTCGTGGTATAACTTTTGCAACCGGTCCGCAATGGCAGGTGCGCAACGTGCAGGCTGACCAGCATCCCTACCTGCAAACGATGGGAAACCGAGAGCGACCCCGATAATAGGCCACTCGTCATTTGAGGTAACCTAATACATAAATTGGTCGGCACATCAAATAAGGAGTCAGCGTGAGGCGCACTGCTTCATAACCGTTCCGCAGGAACACCGCCTCGTGCAAGGCCCAGAGATTGATCTGTCGGCCTTCGATCTCGAGGTCATGTTCACTGAGCTTAGTGTCAGAGGTGGCAGTAAAGCGCATAAAGTCATTCTTGAACAGATCCTCTAGTACTGGGTATATTGTATAGAACTGAAAGGACCGCTGCGAAGGGGAATGTATGATCTGGCGCAGCAAGGAAAGGGTGACTAGGCAGCTAGAAAACGGGGTGATAAATGGACCACCGGGATCTTTGAATCCGGTACATGGGAGCTCCCTCAGTTCGGGCACCAGTTCCATGAGTGAATCTCCGTTGTCCACTTGCCGAGAACGGGTGAGAAGCGGGACGAACTCATCGTCCACTCGAAGGGTCCTCAGATCTCCAAATGACGCAAGAAGTTCGCGCCACACTGTGTGGTCTGCGTCTTGATATAACTCCGGTGTGATACGGTGGCCTTCATACTCAATAGTAAGATCCTCCACCATGGAGAATACGGTACTGAGCGCGTTGGAGATTTGAGCTGCACATGCTACCTGCCAATCGAGGTGTTTTCAGATAACGCTCATGTGGAAGGCATACGCCCTGGTCCCTTCACGGGGGTACATACTCACGAAAACACCCTGGAAAGAAAACGTGATCCTAGCACTGCGAAACTTGAGGCTCTCTGCTTCCCTCATAAACTGCAGGAGGCGTGGGACGGAAAATCCGAGTTGATTGAAGAAGACGATTTGAAGTTTCTCGAGAAGAGGGGCCACGATTCGGGAAAGAAGTGCTTCCAAGTAAGCTGCATTACCTTTGAACGCAAACCGGCGAAGGTTAGGGAGTGCGACGTGGGTCGTGATAGGGACGTTCAATCGTTGGCCCTCGACATCACGGTCAGGAGTAGGGGAGTGAAAGCGGATTTTCAGGGACTCTAGCTGAGGTATGAGCGAAAGCTGTTGAAGCAAAACACTTAATGGGAGGACGTTCGATGAGATACTGTAAAGGGAGAGCGTGACGAGTGCCGCGGCTGTCGTAAGTAATGGGGATCCGATTTGAAAAGCAAAGTTATGCAGTATCAAGCGACTTAAATGTGGCGCCTGAAGCGTTTTGGGAAGTGTCATGCTTGTGTCGTGCTCGGTCTGAGGCTCGATATACAGGTATTCCAACATCGGAAATTCCTCGTCTATAGCAGTGACGATTTCCTGTAAGATCGGAACAGGCCTCCGAAGGCGGATGCGACGGACGCGGTCACGGTGTTGGAGTGCAAGTAGTATCACCTTGTCATCTTCAGCAGTCACCCTACAGTCCTCGTCGACGTAATCGATCATGAGGGGAAATGGAGGTGAATGTGCCAGCATGTCTGCTACGGGGGTACCATGAGTGCAAACAAGGCGAAGATCCAAGTAGGAAGATGACGCGAGTATCATAGTATGAGGCACCGCCACCTACGGCAAACGTGGGCGAGCTTGTACCACCAGAGTTCGTAGTGTCCTTCCGAGTCTTCTTCCGAGTCCTGTAGGATATCTTCATCGTCAGGCCCCTCTTCATATAAAAGAACTGGCCGACAAGAATAAATAATGTTGACCGAATCATTGTCGAGTATATGGAGGAAGGAACAATATAGGTTGTAGCTGGCAGGCTGCGTTTAGTCAGGGGGAGATAAATAACAGATGAGACCATACCTCCTGGGGACGGGGACATGAGATACACGTTTACTATGTTGGCTAATTGTTTTGGCAGATTGAACGACAGGAGTATGTGGCTGGAGATTAAACATGCCAGAGAATTATTGGTGATTGGGAACGCGGCTGGCCTCATGTCACAAGTCACAAGCGTGGACATGGAGGAATTCTAACAGGCGCTTAATCGTACCATAGACTATTCTGTCGCAAAAGAAATCGCAAAAGAAAGTTGGGAGCTGGGGTTCCCCTCGGCTATTCCCGATTTCCGTTCTCCGTCCGTTTCCACTCACTATTAAGCGCTTGCGTCTCAAACATCAACGGCTCGTTTCCAAATACACGCTCCTACACAAGCTGAACCACTGTGTCTTCCTTTTCCCAACCCACATTCCTCAGCTTCTCCCATCATGCCGTGCTCGGTTCATATTGCTCTGCATCGTGGAACAGACCAGGGTGGATGTGCACTGTAGAAAATGGGGAAGCGGGAGTAAGAGCGACTTGAGGACAACAAGAATGCCATGATGATGATAGACGTGTAGTGTGTGCGGGAGTGGAGTGTGATAATTATCTCGTCAAATCCGGCGCATCCGTACGCGGTTTCTTTGACGCGCTGCCAGCCTGAGGAGGTACCAAAGAGTCCTCCCATACTTTTCTCGTGTTCTTGCCAGTGGTACGAGGCACGGGAATGCCGCCGCCATATATCCCCTACATCTCCTAGTGTTCTCCCTTTCCTTCTCAACACCGTGCCACCATGATCATCATTCTCGCTGTTCTTGCGGCCACACGTGCATCTCCTGTTGGTCTACTATCATCACCTCTTGCCTCTCTCCATCAACGCCAAGTTTCCGGGCCCTCGTGCGACGACCCTGATGGGTGCAGGTCACTCGGGGACATTATTCGCAGTTGTGTCCTCACAATCTTATTATGCACATATGTGTCCATGCACCCCAACATCCCCAGTCCCGACGAGAGGTGGCCGAGGATCGCTTTGCGACGTGCGGGGCTTATGCTTCTTGCCCTTCTTGTTCCAGAAGCAGTCATCGCATGGGCATTACGACAACGACAAGCTGCTGCTAAACTAGCAGCGAAACACAAAGGTGGGTTCCAAGCACTGAGGTCGAAATTTCAATAGTGTGACCATCGGACACAGGAGAGGGATGGACGATCACCCACGGTTTTTTTGCCACCATGGACGGTTTCATGGAATACGAAGGAAACCGGCCAATCCGAGTGCTGTTACCCGGTCAGCTAGAATCGTATTCTCTGACGGGAAATGGCGATTTCCCAAGGATCTCGAAAGCGGAAATCGAGGACAAGAGCAAGGGAGATGCCATTTCCAAAGGCTTCGTCATCCTGCAAACTGGCTGGTTTGTGATACAATGTATTGCTCGAAGAGCCCAACACCTCCCGATCACCGAGTTGGAGCTCGTCACGGTCGCCTTCGCAGCTCTCAATTTTGTGATCTACATCCTGTGGTGGGACAAGCCGCAGAACGTCCAACGTGGGGTACGAGTATACGAGAAACGAGCGACAGAAGAGGCGATCGATGATGGAGACATTGAAGCTCCAGTTGTATTTTGGGTTGCACTTCGAGACGCACTTTCTGACCTTCCAACTGCAATTGTCCGTGGGCCGAATATTAGCGAGTTTGATTCATGGCTAGCCCGCGTCCTCACGTGGCCACTCCTCCGGCCTTTTAACGTCGTGCTTAATACGTCCCTTGACGACGGGGGGGCTGAAATGAGGGTCGGCACCTTCTATCCTGTCACGTGGCTCACGGCATCTGAGACCCTTTCATTCTTCTTTATGACCGCCATCGCATCGGCCTTCGGCGGCATTCACTGCATCGGATGGTCATTCACTTTTCCCTCTAGCATAGAACAAACTCTCTGGCGTGTCGCTTCACTTGTTATAACTGGTGTCCCCATTCTGGTTGTCCCACTCCCCATTATAATGTACGGTATTTTCGATGATCGTGATATTTGTTTTTCCATACCCTTATGTTTACTATTATTCCTTTATGTACTTGGTCGATTAACGTTACTCGTACTCCCTTTCCTGTGTCTTAGATCGCTTCCTCCTGCAGCCTTTCATGTTGTACACTGGGCATCGCTCATCCCTCATGTATAATTCACTTACACGACTCATCATCGTGCTCGCCCAATATAACGAGTCCATACTTGAAGGATGATCGATGAGTTGTGACGATACTGTAATCATCATGACATCTCTCTCTCGATTGTCATTGATCGATATTGATCCTTGAACTTGAAGTCGGGCCTTGAAATTTCACTGACCATCGAGAACATCCTTCGGACGACGACCTCTTTCCTCAACGCGGCAAACGAAAAATGAATATACTTCTCGATATTGGCGAGTATCTGGTCAAGATGTACGAGATTGCGGTGGAAATCTTGAACATCACACTCCGGAATTGTAGGATAGCCCGCAAGATCACAGTCTGGGCCCAAAAAAAGGAATCAGAAAGCGGGGGAACAAGGAGACCGAACTTACAACAACTGAATGCCTTTCTCTTCTGTTCATCGACCCACCGCTTCGGAGCAAAGAACTCTTCTGTGGTCGGTCGCCGTACTTGAACAACACGAGCAGATGGAGCAAGCGGATTCAACACACCAGTCATGTAAGCTTGGTCGAAGTGGCGTAAGATGTCATTGCATAACTGTTGTAACCGGTGCGCAACAGCAGGTGCGCAACGTGCAGGCTGGCCATCATCCCCACCTGCAAACGATGGGAAACCAAGAGCGGCCCCGATAATAGGTCACTCGTAGTTTGTGGTAACCTAATACAAAGGTCGGTCGATACATCGATCAAGGAGTCAGTGTGAGACGTACTGCTTCATAACCGTTCCGCAAGAACACCGCCTTGTGCAAATCCCAGAGATTGATCTGTCGGCCTTCGATC
>WTXJ01000225.1:0-22286 GCA_022376545.1 Russula dissimulans | reverse complement strand
CCGCCTGCTCGATCAGGCCGAGTGGTACTTTTCTCGTCTTCCAGAGGAATATCGTCGTTGGCTAGTGGAGGCCCTGGTCATGAGATCCATCGAGATGAAGGAGTCGGACGTGACGCTGGTGAGCGACCTCTTCGTCCGTGTACGAAAGAAGGATTTGTGCAGTCCCGGTGCCTTCGAGGAAGGGTTCAACAGATTGGCGGAGCTCGTGGACGATATGGCGACTAATATTCCGAACGCTTGGCCGTACTTCATCACCTTGTTGAGGGCCACCGGCTTGGACCAAGACGAGGAGCGGCTTCGGCGGATAGCCGAGAAGACACAATATCCGGATGAACTGAGGAGGATTTTGTAACGGGGACTACAACATTCCTTACTCTTTTATGCCCCGCCCTCCAGCACTACCGCTTTCCTCCGCCATCTCTCCTATTGTCTGCATTGCCACACTGTTTCACTATCGCTTTGTTACGAATTATTATGTCTCCAAGTACAACAGCGCCTCATTTGTATTTCACTACTATACCGTCACTAGTATCTATCCTGAGTCTCGACCTCACCCAATGTAATCACCCACGGCAGTCTTGTGTTCTGCCTCTTCTAGAACGTCGACTGTGACCTAAGCCCCTTCAACAACTTTCCAACGTGTGGCAACTACTCAGTATTGCACTATCAGTGGAATAAAAGCGAAGGAGCATTAATCCTCTGCCAATGTGAAAGAAAACAAGGAAAAGATGCGTATTCTACGCGGTGGCACAATTGGCTCGAAGTTTCTAGGGCGGAGTCAAACGGCTGCAGCGTTGGCTCGCCGTTTGTAGCTGCTCCTGAAAACATGTTTTTGTGCAGCGACGGAGATTACTAACTTGCGACACACAGTCATTATTGTGGGCGATCGTGATAATCTCTCGGGTGGCTCCGAATCGCGTCGCTCGCCGGCTTGTACCGAGCCAGCGCAGCGCCATCTCAGGCTCAGACAAACATCCATGGACTGAGCCATGGTAAATTAGCTCCTCGTGAACCGGCCAACTAGGAGCTCCCTGGAACTATCGTTCTCGGAGTCTGTGCGAGCTCGCAATAACGGCAGCAGGGAGATAAAACAGGACTTGATTGGAAAGAGTTGTCCACAACGTAGATTTCATTCGATTCCATTTCAATGTGGGAGCGGCCTAGGCTATAGTATGGGGATAGATACATCGCACACGTTGCTGGTGCGTCGCCGAGTTTGTTCCCTTGAGCTCGCCTTGCTGACTCACGTTTGACAGATCCCTTATAATATCGGTGTCGTACGATTCGCCCACGCTCAATGATTACGGAGAAGCCGGATCCTGGTCACTTTCCATGCGTCCCAAGTGCCAAGTGATGACCTGCGTGTGGCATGAACCATCCCCTGTGCGCGAACTTGAAACTGGAAACTTAGGGGGACCTAACTAGTAGAACACGATGTTGCTGAGGGAACACAAGCATGCCAGCATACACGTTTATCTCCTTCTGCCTCCTCGTCTCCCATGGCATCTCACGTAGTCTCTTGGGGAGGAGACGAACACACTGTCTCCCCTGTTCTCTCGACTACGCTCTCCTTCGTCTCTGCCGCTTCGATACCAGTCACGCCCGAGAGATCTCCAGATGCCCAAGAAGCGTTTCGTGCCGTCGAATCTCGAACCAATCTGTTCATACGCCACCCCAAATACTTCTTTTTGGACGGAAACGTTACGTTTTTGGTGAATGATCCTCTCTGTTATGCGTGCATCCCCCACTCATAAGCCGTATTGTACGAAGGTTGACCACATACTCTACTGCGTCCATCGATACTTCTTCTGCCGCGACTCCATATACTTCTCAAATCGATTTAACCAGCTCGACATCCGTGACTACGCAGCTCTCCCTAACTTCATATCACTTGGCAACGTCGAATGCAAAGACTTCGACGCCTTCCTCGCGGTCTTATATCCAGAGTAAGGATTCTGGTCCATCGCTCATCAGTTTCGTTGTTGAGGCATATTCACATTCAGGAGTTTTGAGGAGAATGATCTCTCTTACGAAGAGTGGAAATCTGTGCTTCATCTCTCCACTCGCTGGGGCTTCGCTTCGTTACGGAGGCTAGCACTGGCTTCTATCAAGCCTCCAACCCCATACGATCGGCTCATACTCGCGCGCACCTACTCAGTCGATCACTGGGTGGTTCCTGCATTGTCCGCATTGTGCGAAAGGACGGCACCTCTTACCCTTTTCGAGGCTCGCCAGATGGATATCGAGGACGTCGTGCTCGTAGCAAGCGTGCGGGAAGATATCCGTAGTCACAAGCTTCGGGTTAACACCGACGATATTCCACGTCACGTAGAAGCCGCGCGAGCAATGATACCAGCCAGAGGCCAGGGTATCGACGACCCATCTACCACAAGGAGGGAGACCGCTGAACAGGCGTCGTGGCCTCTAGATTCGAAACAGACTACGAAGAAAGAAGAGGATGCCCACGAAAGTGGCGGTGAACAATCGGTGAGTCTAGTTGGGAACGCGGCCCGAGGACCGCATATGTGGACAAACGTGATTGACTCGGGTACAGCAAGAAGTAGTGGGCAAAACCAAGGTGCAGATGGGCAATCAATCACACATCATGAGGGACATGAGGCAGGAAGTGTGGAGGAAGTAGCTGTGATGCATGCGGTGAGGCTACGGCGGTTATACTAGAGGCCGAGTAAACTGCATGGCGAGAGGCTGAAGCTGCTGCGCGTGAATGCGAGGTAGCTGCTGCACACGTGGCAGCCGCGAGGTGCAAGAGTTTTGATACAAATGTTAGGAGGTTCATGTTCTCAACCGATCTACCTCTGGCTGTCGTAGAACCAGGCGCATGCCGTACTGTACACGTTTCTCTACCCGGTGCGTTATAACTTCATTTCGGCATGATAGCACCAGGCATAGGCCTTTGATAGTGGGGAGACAACAATTGTGTGCTATCGCCCTCTTTCTAAAGGTCCAACTAACGATCGGTGAGCTTTCCCGAAGCCAGTCTTGGCATAGCGTGATTAGCGCATGCGATTCAGCACTCACCTTCGGTGACCTGAAACCGCCGTCTGTGGTGATGCGCGGTGTGCACCTTGCTCGGTGTCACAGGGCAGGAGAGGCGGTCTCGGAGTTACTTGATGACCTCGCCAACATTAGCAAGCTACGGGCCTCGGAGTAAAAGATGTGGCTCGACTATTGAGCCCAGATTCGGACTGCGTTGGTTGTGGAAAAATGGGGTCTTTGCTTGTGGAAAGGCGTTCGCGCGCGAGCAGCTAAGTCAGAGTTACTGTAAGTGTTTTATTACATGAAGGAACAACGTTGCGCTGCCACGTCTTCACGGTTCGAACCCGTTCAAAAGCAAAAGTGAGAAAACACAGCCTGCGCAAACCACTCAGACTTACTCGGAGTACATTGCCTTCTACCTGTGCTTTTATGTTGGCATGAAGAGGTGGCACAAGGGGAACAAACAGGGCAGTCCACAAAGAGAAGGAGCAGAGTCCCAGACTCTTAAGGACCTTTTCAGCTCCGGACATCAAGTGTGTCGTTCAACAAAGACGACAGCATATAGCTGAGTATGCCACCTGGGTTACCGTCCAAAGTGATGACATTGGTAATGAACCCATTGAAGCTGCTGATGTTGTAATGGAATTGCCTGAGAACCGCCGATATGGAAACTGAATGGTCAAGCTGGCCATTTATGTGTGAGCTTCCAACGACAAAGTGAGGACCTACGGCCATGCGCCATAGAGTTCTTTCCAGAATTAGGGTTCACGCTGAACAACGTAGCCTCTGGGATCATATGCGCGCAATCTTTGTATGACATCCAGTTGCGGTCATTTTAGTCACGCGACATTTGGCATCCTTGTGATTCTTGGGGGCCTCCGCAGTGTCAACGTTTTCGCGGCGATCCACAGCGGGCCTTGACGGGTGATAGGAGATCTTGGCGTTCGATATGACTTGAACTTCATGACTGGGCAAAACAAAAAATGCATTAAAATTGGCATGCACAGAGTGAGAGTGTCAAACGGAGAACTTACAAGGTAAGATGAGGTACGGTTCAAAGAACGCACCAACACCGGCGAGCTCGGTTTTATCCTTGCACGAGTGTATGCACTTGGTGGGTTCTTTCGGCGAGTCCCTCTTCGTATCGGAGACAAACATGATAAACGCTGAGGTAATTAGGGTCCTCATTGGCAATCTGTTGAACTTGAGGATAATCAGTCTTCGGAAGGGCGGTAGCAGTCACGGTAGTACGCATAATAACGGTTTGCAGGACGTGGGTTAAGGTTGAGTTGTACGACGAGCTTGGGTGTCGGCAACATCCGAGTCACTTTTAATCGGCTTGCATCGGATAAGTGCGTGCGTGATCGGCGCTCGTGCAGAAGCAGCAGCGAAGTGCGAGGCCAAAGTGGAAGTAACAGCGGGGCGCGAGGCCGAAGAAGAAAAAGCAGTAAAATGGAAGGCCAAGGCGGAAGCCGCAGCGAAGCGCGAGGCCAAGGCAGGAGCAGCACCGAGGGGCAAGGGCAAGCAGAAGCAGTACCAAGGCGCGAGACAGAGGCAAAAGCGGCAATGTATGAGGCCAACAAAGCAGCGCCATCAGACGACCGGGAAGAGCATGGCCGAGGAAGTGAAAACTCACGGAAGAGGTAGGTGGGCTTTATGCGAAAGCAAACAAGAGTAAGGCTAGGATAGAGATGAAACCGGCAGCGATA
Source organism: Russula dissimulans (assembly GCA_022376545.1). NCBI lineage: Eukaryota > Fungi > Basidiomycota > Agaricomycetes > Russulales > Russulaceae > Russula > Russula dissimulans. Next base: position 17,580 of record WTXJ01000225.1, on the reverse strand, counting down.
CGTGGATCACAAGAAACAGAGGAACGTAAAGCTGAAGTAAAACCGATGATGTGGGAAACGATAGCGAGAGACCCAGGGGAAAAGGAAAAGGAGCCATTTGGTTGGTTTGGGGGGAGCATACTCGTCAGCGCAGGGATGATGGGCGACGAGGAGGAAGCCCAAAAATGACTCGCATGAAGAAGGTCGAAAAAGGCCACCTTGACCAGACCTAGCCCAGCGTCATGGCCATGATTCTCATTTTCGATCCCCTTCTCTTCAGCCTCAATCGCACGCACAGGTGTGCAGTATTGATCATGATGAAACTTGAGACCTTGAGAGGCTGTTGCGTTAGATCGTTGTGACTCGTAGCAACTGACGACTCGGCCCCTGAGACAGACAGAACTTGCGAGGGCATCTTGGATCCCGTTGCTATGTCAGTGCTCACAATTCAACATAGTCTTGTAAACAATAAGCACGCACCGTGACAACAACTTCAACTTATGCGTGGTCCAATATCTGACATTCAAAGCACAGCGGAAGAAATTTACGACTTTCAGGCACAGCGGCTCGCTAGAAGATGATTCATTAGTCCCGCTCAAAGACGCCGAAAATGCAACTATGATGTTAAAACCTGCGTACCACATATGACGGCGACGGGCCCCTTATGGAGGAATGGAGGGCGGTAAAAAAAAAGGTATACATACCTCGAACCGCACGTTGCTTCACGGTTCTAGAAATATGCACAAAAGCTTAAAAAGACGGCATCATGATAGCGTGATCAGAGACTCGTATCCTCTTAACTCATTAGATCATTAGAACTTGATAACGTCACCACCAGTAAATCCTTCCTTGCGATTGAGACCCCCATCATTCGCGGCCAACTGCGTAGAGTCTATCGGGGTGATCCGTCTAGTTCGGCTGGAACATGGAGGAAACGAGGCTTCAAAGCCTCAAATCTTGAGATGATGTGAAATGGGGACGCCTGCCGGCCAGCACGCCAATGCCGCATGCGGTGAGGCAGTTATACCCGAGCGCCACCCTTTAGCGCCTGCTACTCTTCCCAGTGACCTGTCAATAAACCACTATCGTAACTACCTACTGACTTGCATGGCGACGGATCCTCAACTGCTACCGTAGGTGTCGCGGATTCGTGGAATGGGATGGGTTAGTACAAGATTTTGTTACCGCGGCGCCTGGGTTCCAGCCCGGCTGATCTAGCACGAACTTTGGAGCCTCGTGTATATCAAGGCGCAGAAGGCGCAGTTTTCGTGTGCACATTCATATATAGGGCGGTATGCATCAGGATCAGACGTCTATCCCCCGATGACACCTAGGATAGTCTCTTTGAGAGGCAGCGAAAGCCGTGTATCACCAACAGTGCCAGTACCAAGTGCCAATGGCGTCTCCGTCGTTGCCATCGACACCATAATGCCTTCACCAAATCCGCCCACAATGTTTCAAGCTGCTTCTGAAGGCCCCGGAGCCAAACCCGCTTCGCCAGAAACGGATCCTGCGAGCCTCCCTGGAACCAACCCGACCATTGAGGATCCGTTCCAACGGCACGACAAATATTTCTTTAAGGATGGAAGTATAACATTCTTGGTGCGTGGCGCTCTGTTTTTTTTGTTGGTTTTGTATATCCTACCCGACTCACTCACAAGGTTGCAGGTCGATGGTACACTCTACTGTGTCCATCGGTACTTTTTCTCTCGCGACTCGGCCTACTTTTCCTCCAAATTTTCGCAGCTCGACATCCGTGATCACGAACCTCTGCGCACTGTCGTGTCATTAGGTGATACCGAACGCAACGATTTTGACGCATTCCTTTCTATCTTATATCCCGAGTGAGTTTCAATGTACTTGGCCGTGTCGCCAGCTCATGCTCGCACCAGGAATTTCGACGAGCACAGCCTCTCATACGAGCAGTGGAGATCCGTTCTCCACCTGTCCACGCGCTGGGGGTTCGCCTCGTTACGCAAGCTGGCCTTGAGGTCGGTTAAACCTCCGACTCCATGCGATCAACTGCTTCTCGCACGCACCTATGGTGTTGACCATTGGGTTCTTCCTGCCTTATCCGCTCTATGCGAAAGGACAACGCCCATTAGTCTCAAGGAGGCTCGTCAGATGAGTGTTGAGGACATCGTGCTCGTAGCTACCGTGCGCGAGGATATCTGCAATCATGGGTCCAGCACCGAAATCCCACTACGGATAGAAGAAACGCAAGCTAGGATCTCGGAGGCGACGCATGATGACACATTTCCCGCTAGCATAAAGTGGCGCCAAGTAGAGGAATGGAATCCTGACTCGATGATGGCTATGGCCGTCACGACTGCTCCAGGAGGGGAAGGAGATGGTGACACTGGTTCGAAGACGGCAGCAACCACCTCGCCTGAGGAAGACCGCAAGGATGGGGGTGACGAACATTTGGTGAGTCCAAGTGCGCTCTGGCTGCAAACGGGATACAAGCAATTGATAATACATAATCACTAAAAGGCAGAAGCCGCTGTCGAGCCACCGGTAGATGACAAGCCACAGGAAGTCGAACAAGAGATTCAGGAGGCCACGTCAGAAATCAGCACAAATGATCGGGTGGAAGAAGACCCTCGGGAGTCAAGAGATGGGGCCACGGAGAAGGGGTTGGAGATGACGGAAAATCCACGCGAATCAGGAGACGGTTTCGAAGCTGACAAGGTTAAGCTCGAGACGATCTCTAGCGAAGGGCCCCGCATTGCCAACACCCTCTCGGACGAGCCTGAGGCGCAGGCGCAGGAGCAGACCGAGACACAAGTTCGCGCCGATGAGCCCGCAGCTCGTTCAAGTCGTGCTAGCTCCATAACCGCTCCTCAAGGTCCGGAGGCACAAACTTCGTCCCGTCCTGCTCCACTGTACTGGCGGAGACTTACTGCTCGATACATGACCATGGCTCCAGCGTCTTCCTGAATGTCATCCGACCCGTCGACGTGCTTTGAGTCTCGATCGAGTTCATTCTCGTTTCATGAAGGAAAGGCCATTGGAGGGACAAGGAGATTTCAGGGTACGATTGTTGGAGGAGGATTTGCTTGGTTTGCCCTGCGGCGGGACCCGCACTCCGAGTCGTTTCTTCGTTTTTCTCTTTTTTTAATGCCATAGTTGAGTTCCGCCCGTCCGTGTAAGCTATGTCGGTGCAAAATCAAGATTTGGGTTACGTTTTCTCACTCCTAAAGACTCAAGACCGGCAAATGGAGGTGCTTTGTACACTGGAGAATAGTCGAGAGATACGGTGACCTTAACAAATGGAACTCTGCAAGCAACGCAACCGCAAGAGCTTTAGCGGCCCGGAAGTGCCGAGCATCCGAGTCCTAGCGATCTCATCTCTACATCTCCGCATAGTCTCTCTGAGGGGTAGTGAGCCGCGCATCTCACCAGCGTCGTCGAGTTCGAGTGTTCCTTCCATTGTTTCCATCGACTCTATACTCTCCGACCCCCCAGATGGCGAATCCTGAAGCCCATGAGGCACAAGCACAACCTGCTGAGCCTGCAATTGAGCCCATGAGCGCTACGAGTCTATCGAAAGGTGTCAAACCAATAACTGACGATCAATTCCTCTGGCACGACACATACCTCTTCAAAGATGGAAATATAATATTCTTGGTGCGCAAAGATTCCGTGTAATGTGCTCAGCTCATGAAAACCAAATTTGCTCAACTCGACATCGGTGATCACAAAAACAGACATTTGCAACCGTCGCCATGGTACACCTTTTCCAGGTCCAAGATACATGAACCAGCATTTCAAGATGCCAATCAGCAGTTGCCCGTGCGAAAAAGATAAAGAAAAGGGATTTTGTCGTGATCACAGGTCGCGTTCCGCCTCGATCTCCCAACGGCCGTTAGAATCGTTCTGAGTCTCAGAGGCCACAGTTATAAAAGCGCACACGTATGCGTGGTATACCGCTCTTTACTTCCAATTAACTGTTGTGACATTGTTTTAAAGATGACATCTCGAAGTTTGTTGGCAAACTTGGGATGAGAGCCTCCGATCATTGCCTGGAATAGGCTGGTGCTTGGACATTCGTGATTTCCGATGGATTCCCGGAGGTGTGTTCGGAACCAATGACAAAATACTGCTCGTTTTTCGTCGTTGAGGATGCGAACTGTTATAGAACGTAGATCGTCGAACCTGGTCTCATTGCTGATAAAGACCACGCTATCGATGTCACTTTCATTGTCTGTGTCGCGTCGGATTCACTGGTTGCATCGCGATCAGGCCCGCTACTAATATGGCTTGGGGAATATTCTGGACGCTGGGTGTAGAGATGCAACTCAGTAAAATCTCAAAGAGGATGTGTATGGTAAACAATGCACTGCTATTGTCATATAGCCACTGTAGTAGATAGATGTCCACAATTGACACATTGATACTGTCATCAATAGTAACAGTTATATTCCAACCGCCAATGAGGGCAGCCATCTTCGCACGAAACTGATACTTGCTCTGAAGTGTAAAGAGGATTTGCTTTTCGATGATTTTACCAACTTGAAGACCTGTCATGGAGTTATGAGCCTCGTAAGGCATCGCGTGAATTACTGACCTGACACAATCCCATACAAATCAACGACGAGTACCGAGGCGATGGACAATGGGTTGCAAAGCCTTATGCTGTTGGGTGGGGTATATTCATTATATTTCGCCTTGAGATCCTCGAACGTGAAGGGAAGAGTCTTGAAAACACCTGGTAAGATCTTGCACACATAGATGTAAAAGTAACAATACCTCAGTTTTGCGAATCAGTATGTCGTCTGTTGATCGAAGACAATCTTCGTTTCTAGTTCTGTGAACAGACAGGCCGTCAAATATTCCATGTGTTCATCCAAAAAAAAGACCTGAAAGTGCTTATTGAGTTTGAGAATCAGTGAATAAAGAACATACTAACCCAGGTTGACACCCGCATTTGACAGCCATGATGATTTGGCAAATGGATAAACGCCAACCAGCAGCGCGCCTCATAAGTGGTCATTGCCCTAAAAAAAAAGAACGTGAATGACACGAAACCAAAAAACGTCTTGGGTAATCTACCGAAACAATGGTCTCTCGTTTGGTCAGCTCAATGTGATCTCGGTAAGTTTCCGAAGTGCTTCTTGCCAGTCTTGCTCCGGAAGCTGATGATTGAGTAAATTCCGGAGAAATTGATGATCGCTCTCGCAAAGGTGCTGTCTTGATCTGAAATGACCAGCGGCTTGTAACCTTTCTGCGATACCCACAACTTGGTTCTTGAACCCTCGTGATAAGTCAAGTACCTGGGATGCTTTCGTTCATTCAGCACTAATCCCCCAGAAATACAATAACGGGAATGGCACACCGAGAAGTCCAGGTATATCACATGATAGCACCCAAATCCTTTTTCAAAAAAATGCTTGGCACAAGTGATGCGGAGGTTATTCTGGATGAACCGAAGAGGTCCTTGTTCCGTTCAGAGAATGCCCTGAATGGAAAAAGTGAGTCATTATGGCTAGAGTGTGCATGAAGGGACACTTACTGAACAGCCCGTCACAGTATGGTTTTTCCTGAGTGGCGAGGGCGGAGGATGACATGGACAGGTTGGGCCTCTTCGAGGAAATTGATGACTGCTTCAATTGCGTTTTGTCAATGATTTTTCCTTCCTTGGATAGTAGCTCAAAGCTGGAGCATTCAGGGGCTAGGACACAGCTCATGACGTGGGTTGATTAACGTTGATTCTCAGTGGAGGTACTGGACAACTGAACATCGGGTGACGATATTATTTGTGAACCCGAACCAGCCGTCGATGATTATGGCTATCCATTATCCTTTTCAATGAGAGACAAAAACACACCTACGTGGAACCATCTATAGCAGGCCTCCATTTTGAATAACTTAGTGGTCACCCGTCTTCCAGCTCTCTCGCCAGATGGGAGCTCGTCTTTCCGGCCCGGGATCCGGCTAGTATAACAGTTACACTGTGACGTTCAACGTCTTCACGTCCGTTGCAATTCATGAATCCGACGCTCCTTGCTCGCACAGCTCGCCGCCTGGAAACGACCTCATCCTCACATTTAACTCATTTAATCCGCTCGTACTCTGTAAAATCTGGCTCAATTCCACCAAGAAATGCAGCGCAGGGAGTCTCGGGGCCAACACCTCAAACCCCCACGTCCGACGACGCCCACGCGCCTACGCCTCCCCCGTCTCTACCCAAAATACTCCCGTAGTCACTACGGACGTGTCTGGATTAGACATCCCCACAATCTCTACCCAGACACTGCCTTCGCTCGACTTTGCGCCGCCAGAACCGGGCGTCGAACGCGAACGCACCGGCGCAAAATCATCCAAGGACAGCCTGTCAAGCATAGAGCGTCGCCGTCGACAGATGGGCCGCGTAAGCTTTGGGCTTTTTGCCCTCGGGTTGCTCGGAGGATGCGTCTACCTCGGCCGCGAGTGGACTGAGGAGGAGCTCGTGTCAAGAAGATCGGTGCGCGTGTTCTTACATGGTTTTTTTTTTGTAGATCATCTCACTAACATACGTTCAGAGAGGGGAAGCCGTGCCAGATTCGCGGTGGGGTCGTACGACCAGCCGGTTCTCGTCGATGTTCGACGTATGGCTTTTATGATGACGCGTTACTCGTAGCTGACCGCGCTTCCTAGTACTTCTCAAAACCAATATGGCAAGAACTTCTCCCTCCCATGCTCCCGCCCCCTCACCAAAAACCATATACGTTGTTACTATCCATCGACGATTTATTAGTAACAAGTACTTGGGACGTAAGTAACGTCGCGTTCTGGTTCTCTTACTCGTGCTAACAACCTCTGTCACAGCGCCAACATGGTTGGCGCACAGCAAAACGCCCTGGAGTCGACTATTTCATCGCGTATCTCTCTCAATTCTATGAGATTGTCATCTTCACAACACAACACCACTATGTACGCATTTTCTTGTTTCTGAATGCATATTACCCACTGAGAAATATGGTAGACCGCATTGCCGATAATTGAAAAGTTGGACCCGTACAATTTCTTTATCATGTACAAGCTGTTCCGCGAATCGACGCGCAGCACCGAGAACGGCCCTATAAAGGATCTATCATATCTCAATAGGTCCCTCGACCACGTAATCATAGTGAGCAAACAGACGTCTTGACTCAACCCCTAACCTGATGACATGTATATGTGTAGCTGGACACCCACCCGGAACATGTGGCAACTAACCCGGAGAACGCCATTATCCTGCAGCCGTGGAAAGGTGAACCTGGCGATAAAGGGCTTGTTGAGCTCATACCCTTCCTAGAGTGTGCGGTTTTCTTGGTTACTTTCCTTTCTTAGGCTAACTAGAAATTGGCAGCCATTGGTATCTACAAACCTCCGGATGTCCGTGCGATTCTCAAGGCATATGAGGACAAGGATATCCCAGTCGAGTATGCTAAGAAGGAGGCGGAGAATAAGCGGCAGTTTATTGAGGAGTGGAAGGCACGAGGAGGTGGAAAGGTGGGATCGAGCACGTCTGGCTTTCACACAGTGCAGCTAACATGTTATCAGGGTTTGAGTAGCGGAGGCTTTACCGTCAGCTCTCTCTTCTCCACCAACACAGAGAAGGTCAGCAACTCCCATCTTCCTCGCACTCACGCTATTTCAATTTCACCTACTCACCCTTACCCTTGACCTCTAGCATGCGGCCCCGCTGCCGCTGACGTACCTCGAAGCCAAGCGTCGCGAAGCACAGAACTTCTACCTGGAAGAACAAAAGTACATCAGAGAGCACAAGGCCGAGTTTGACGCTCTGATCGAGGCAGATCGTCAGGCGCAGGCGAATGCCCTGAGCGGTCCGCTGTGGGCCAGCTTGTCGGCGACGCTGGGCGGAGGCCCTCCCCACCGCTTACGCCGGGAGAAGGCCAGAAGGCCGATGAACCCGGCAAGGAGGGCGCCGGCGGAAATGAAGGTGCGGTGGTGGGAAAGGTCGGTTCATAGACGGTCATGGCGGACGATGACGGTTTGGACTAGCTGGATGGCCGCAGTTGGGCGGATTTAAGTATCTACGTATAAGTTGCACACCTAATATTACATGTTCGTCACCGCTCTCACACGGACTTGAGGTGGAACTGAACGCTCTCTTTTTCCTGGCGACATCTGTCGTTTCTAATTGGGCTTCTGTTTTGCGGCACACGAAGGATTTACAGCGAGGTGATGTTCCCATGCCCCATATGCGACAACGGTCGACGGAAGGGTGGCGATACCTTTCCTATATCGAATAGGATCAAAACCCCGTCAACGCAGGCAAATTCCCTAATGTACGTGTACAATATTGATATAACTATAGGTGAGAAAAGCAGATACTGGATGAGTGTGGACGAGGAGTGCGAATCGACAGCAACACGATGAAACAAAAAAAACACAGATCAGAGAACCGATCGACTATCGGATGCTTCCGCGTAGAACCGAAATCAAATCGTCAGCGAAAACCCCTCCTGTACTACCGAGGGCTAGCGAGTGATAATTGATGACATTTGAAATGAATCACGCCCTTCTATTGGCTCTATCCCAGATTATCTCGGGTCTGATGCATCGAGGCTCCCATTTCTATTGATCAGGTTGGGTCGGGTCAGGTCAGGTCATCCCTCGGTCCGGGTGGACGAGACGAGGATGTGCACGTTTTTTGGTGTGTAGTGTGTGCTGAACGGGTAGCCCTCCGCGTCGGCGAACGAGACGACGCTGTTTTGGGGCGCTTGCAGCGTCGCGATGTCCTCTAACGCTTGCGCGCACGTTTCGGTGGTCTCGGTCTTTGATCCTGCGTCGTCCTTGCGCCAGAAGCACCAGGCGCGAAAGACGTCGCGCTGCGTGCCGAATGTGAGGAAGTACACGACGCCCACTGTGATGCAGAGGAATATTATGTTAGCGATGGCGTCCGTGCAACGTGGCCTCTCCAACGGGGGCCCGTGGGGGGAGTTTTTTTTGTTTTGTTTTTACGCACAGGTAGAGCTATAGATATCCCGTATGTACGTGAAGTTGTCCCGTATGGACCAGAGACTAGTCCTAAACGCGTGGTGAGATGCCGTGAGACAGGACCAGGCAAAGGATTCAAGACCAAGACAAGAAACTCACAACAAGGCGATGAAGAGATACATCATGAACAGTATGAGCCTGATGGCGAGCGGGATGATGCTAATTTGCAGTCGCCGGGTTTGGCTTAGGATACGTAGGAAGTTGCATATCTGGTAACTCAACATGGCTGCCGGGGCCGATAACACGGACAAGGTCAGGGAAGGCTTGAGATCTATCGGCTAAGGACATACCCCCAAGACCAACGGCGATGATGACGTTTGTCGAGGTGAAAGCAATGGTGACTAAAGATCTACGATTCCGTGTGAGCCGAAACTCTACGCAGATCCACCGAAGGGCGGAGGAAATTTGCTCACAAATCACGCGATTCGATGGAACAATAGAATGTACGGCGCGCGCGCGTTACGGTATCCGGTCGTCGAAAACCGAGCTACTCGGCGGATAAAAGTAAATTCCGCAGGCGGAAACACGTTGCGAGGCATGGACGTACGAGTAAGGTCGGAATTAGAAAGATGATAAAGACGATGTAGGGCGCTATGAGCATCTGTTCGACGGCTCCAGATGACCTGCGATTCAAGGAATGAATGAGAGGCGTACAGCAGGAAGCCACCGGACGGGTTTCAGCTTCATTCTTGATCGGATTTGCACCACCGTGGTCAAGGTAGCAACAGAACACCTAGTAAAGTCAACGGAAACGGTGAGAGTGTGCGGATGCACCAGAATAAGGAAAGGACGAACATCGGAGCAGACGCGCCAAACGTTGCAGCCTGAACAATACACAGTGTTTTGTTTGGTTCAGGGCCGAGATATTGGTGTGTGTAGAGCCTTGAAGTAGGTGCGTGAGTGGTGGAAGAGGTGAAGCACGAAACACCCACTGACAGTAGACAGTTACTGATACTAGTCAACGTGATGGTCATACCAAAATTGATCAAGGTAGCATCACGCCTTGCCTTGCGGAGCAGAAACGTCACGATGAGGATAGGAATCAAGAAGTGGCCGCCGACGATCTGAAAGGAGAACCAGACGGCGAACAAGACGCGCACATGTTGCACATGTTGGACTGAGCTGCCCGCTTCCCCACACTGAACAACATGAGCGACTTGATGAGAATTGATTACATACCGTCCGACGTGCCCATGCTCTGACGACTACAAGTACAGCTGGGGAGAGACGGACAACACTCGCAGAGCTACCTGCACCAGCCCGACTCGGAGTGGGTGAAGAGATCAAAAAGATAGTTGTCCCGTAAAAGGGAGGAGAGTGTTCTCATTGTCTCTGGCATTTAAATTACTATAAAGGTCCCCAGATGTCCAGGATGAAACTGCCGGGACATCGGACTGTAGAGAAGTGCCTAGAGTCGAGGCGCGTTAGCTAAGAGCACGAAATTAAAACGATAGGCGATGTAGTGAAGGAACTGAGATGAGACCCCGGGCCGTATGGCATTGTTAACAGCACAGACTCAGAACAGCTGACAAGTGGCACGAATGAGCGAGGCAGCATCCCATCCTGTGATTCCACGAATGACCGCAGGCGAGCTGGTTTGCCCAGAAAAAAAAATTTTTGTGCGCCCAATGGAGCTGTCGGAGCGCGCCTGCTTGGCTCAGGCATGAGACGAGTGGAAGGGGGTGGTTACGTTAATGAATCGCGTGTATCGACTGAATGGTCCAGTGACGTTTGGATTGAGCTGCGCAATGTGGCGCACTTTGACCACTCGGTGCTCCCTCTTACTGGTATCACAATTTCTGGGGTGATTAATATAAATCAGGTTTGTATCTATGACTACAACTAAGATCCCCGCGCATAGGTAGAACATCGTCAGGAAGGAAATCGGATATGATAGAGCCCCACTGTATCGTAGTGGCGTCCAGCGCCCATTTCGTGAATACTGGTATTGCAGACAGGGCAAGGGGCGATGGTGTGGACCCTCATGGGGCGTGTGCACCCACAACTCTAACTTTCTCTTCTCTCGTCGTTCTGGCAGCTGACAAACTCAGTTGGAACAGCCTTTGTTTCCGCCTCTGATCCGAGGGAACCCCGATACTCGCCCCGCAGTTGACGATATGGGACGAGCCTCTGCGTCAAAGTGGCGGAGTGCAGATGCGGGAAGGAACGCAAGCGGGACGTTGAAGGGAGTGTGCGAGGGACGGAGAGACGGAGAGAGTAACCACGCACAAGTCGCTCAGAATCAATGCGCGCCCGCGCCCGTTTGAATTTGACGTCACCTGCCGTGCAGTAAAAGGGGGAAGGTCGGAGCATTGACAGGGGCAGGCCACATGTTCCGATACTCGTGCCCTGCAGGTGTGAAACGCGTGTGTCCGTAAGACGACATTTTATCAAAAGTTGGCTCCACAGCCAGCCGTTCTTTCTCGTCGTTCTTGGCTGGGGTGGGAGTGTGAATCGACGGATTTGGTGGTCCATCGCCAATCCGAGTCCGCGAAGCGATCCTTTTCGCTCGCGAGACCCTTTTCACGCCGCTCCCTTCCCTCTCTCTCTCCTTCATACCCTTGTGCGACCGGGATTGCTTTCTGTTCGTTTTCGCATCTTCCTTGTTTTCCGTGTCATGGTGAGCGAGCTCCACCGCTAACACCGTCCATGGATGTGCCTCGGCATGGCCCCTGAGACTGATCCTCGACACTAATAGGAGACGTTGAGCACACCGTCCCTCAAGTTGGACTGCGACGCTCTTTACATCGAGACGCACTCTTTGCATCAGGAAGGAAAGTATCAATGGGCGCTCATTTTTATCGACGCACAAGGCGCCGTAACGCGGCTGCCAACGCCAAAATTACCTTCGAGGCCGACGTCTCGGCACGGGGGTGGCGGCAGCACAACACAGCGAGAGTCGCACGCGCCGGCCGTGCCTGCCCAGCCAAACAGCATAAAGAACGCCCGCGGTGGGCCCTCGCAACTGTTGGGTTATTGCAAAATCGGGGCCTACGTTGGCGGCTTGGGCCGGAGCGAGTTTGAGGAAGTTGGGCGCGCGGCGTTGAGCGAGAAGACGGACGGCGTGCGGCCGGCGTGGCTGTTGCACGTGCTCGCGACTCTGCAAGAGCGGGGACGGATTCTGTGGGATAGACCGGTTGGGGCGGTGGAGGGACGAGTGTTGGAGATCAACCGGGAGGCGGACATCAAATGGCTTCAAGCCTTTCTGCGCAGCGCGCCTTACAGGATCTATATGACCACGGTTTGACTGTATGGTACGTTTCTGCGAGTTACTTTACGACGTTGTCTAGGGCTCATGCAATGAATTATTGTCCGCTGGGTTCCAGTTGGAGATAAGCGGTCAGGGCTGCCCGTACAGTAGTTAGTATTGTATAAGCAGTGGCTGAAATTGAATCGGCGACGGAAGCGGAGAAAAGAGTGGCGTTGGGAGGGCGTCATGGGTTAACCGAGGCCGTGACCAACGCCGCGCTCTTCCGCGCTCCTCCGTGACACAACGCAATCAATGCTCAATACGACAAAGTCCCAACTCTCCCCATGCAAGGGCAAGTCCTCAACCGGCGTCAAGCCTTGGTCGCAACTACCCCCAGAGATAATCAGGTTCGCTTAATTCGTCTTATCTCTACCCCTTCGGTCGACCAATTATCCCCCTCCCAGAATGATCGCCACACACTATATCCTAGACGTGTCTAATTCCTCTTATTGTCCGGCCACATGGGACCTGCGTGAACACTGGTCACACCGCATCGTCTATACCGTCTTCCGCGACGCGTTTACCCTCGAAAAGTTGATGACAATGTGTCCATCTTGGGGTTCTGCGCGTGAGCCACAATCGCGTACTAGCGCGTGCTACCACCCTGATCTTTGTCCCCAGTCGAATGGCATCGCTTTTGGTCCCGTGCATGTTATGCGATCGATCCCCTTGACACCCTTGCACAGCACAATGTCACCCAGCACAACGACAACTCATCCTCTCCTCGCCGCGTCTCCCCTTATCATCACTTTCGTCTAATCGCCCAGTGCTCGTGTTACGTCTGCAGGATCAACAATCCCACAAGCAACGCCGGCCTTGCATTGGCAAAACGCGTTGTGGCCGTCCCAGTCATGGTCACCATCCTCACTTGTCGTGAGCACCGCAAGAGCACCTATTGCGGTTTATGTCTGCGCGAGGCTCCCCCACGTTGCGACCTCTTCACACCCGAAGTGGCTGCCGTTGGCTGTATCGAGAATGAAGATCTCGAGACCTGGCCCACCGCCGCTGCAACATGTCGTAGCTGTCGCAGCGAATGGCTTTGGAGGCGAATGACCGTTGCCGCACCCGACCGCGAAGCCATTCCCGGTGGGCCCTCGTACTGGTCCTCACTCGATTGGGAGGTGCGGCAGAGTATTGATGCCTTCATCGAAGCTGGTGAAGGCACTCTTTCCGAAATCGTCCAGTTGGCACGGGAAAAGCACTGGTTAAATCGCTATACCCGAGTCAGAATGCACATGGAACATGCACTGGCCCAGCAAAGACTCGATATGCGAACCAACGGCTATGCCTACGAAAATGCCGACGACGATGCGACTGCCGGCGAAATTGACCCCGATGATTACGAAACACTCGCTATGGCCGAAGAATTGCACAGTGTGCGCGACATGGCACAGTCGGATTGGGCACGCACGCGCATCCTCGATGGACTTTGGCTCTCGCCAGCCGACGACTGGTTCGGATATCGTCCTCGACTTCCCCCATCTGCGGAACACCCTGTACCATGGGCTCTTGCAATTTCCGACGGACAGATGCACCCTGTTCCGGCAACTCTCCGCGTCCCCCCCGCACCAACGTACCATCTCGCCGATCAACTTTACCGTGTCTTTGAGCGTCAACTGCGCAAAATCCTCCTCCCAGCAATGCAAAACATAATCAAGAGAATCATGTTTCAAGGGCGTGGGGAAGCGATGAAGGCCGTTGCGGCGATGGAGTCGGAGGATGTGCTGCGCGCACTTCAACAGTCATGGGCGTGGAGCAAGGACCTCCGCCGTCCCCCTGCGCATGAGAACGATCCAGACCCTGGAACGCCACTAGACGATGCCTGTTCGAGTTCCAAGTCAGATGCATCGCACATGACTAGCCCGGTTTTAAGTACCGCGACATTACAAACAACTCCGTCTCCGCCGCCAAGTGATGACAAAAGGGAGAAGGATGGTGATGCAGAATCACCTCGTGAGGAGGTCCCGCGAATGAATCTTTTCACCGAGTTAGGACCCCCGAACCGTCCAATCTCCTCCGCGATATCCCGTATGTGCCGACAACGCTGCAAGAGATGCCATCATACTCTCTCAAAGCGTTCATAGATGTACGTATTTCCCCCCAGACCCATCGGGAATGATCGGTGCCTGATACAATCCCATCAGGTATGGCGTGAATCATACGCTCCGTTATTTGCTTGCAGCTGCAAGATATGCGAGCGGGCCATGCTCCATCGTGATGTGGGCGATACAGTCCAGCCGACTGAGACTGACTATGTCGTGCCTTCACACCCAGCATCATACCCTCAACGCGGGCAGCGTCAAGCTGGTTTAGGGAATACCATTCGCCTAGAAGAGGCCGTGTACGAAGAGGAAGAGGAAGAAGAGGAAGACGACGAGGAAATACTGTATTCGGACTACTCGGAAGGAGACCAGGCGGTCTATGCCCAAGGAACGGATGCCGACGTCGCGGCGCTCGCGTCCCGGAAGCGCGATTACGAGCACGGGGGCCAAGACCCTCGCGCCGATGCGGAGGCGGAGAACGGGGCTATGAAGACCCCACCGAAGCGCTCGCGCCTGGAAGGCGAGTACTCTCCGCTGACAGCCGCGGAAGTGGCAGCGGCCAGGATTACGAAGCGCGGCTCGGACGATGCTGCGTTGTCGAGTGTTGCGGCAGGGAAGCGACCGCGCGTTGCCGACGGGGAAGTCGACGGCGATGACGGGTCGACAACGCCAGGAACCGTGCAAGCTGCACTCAGCAGCGAGTCGTCCATACATTTACAGGCGTCGGGGAGAGAGGGAGTGGGCGTAGAGACGTGATCTGAGCGCGGGCCGTGATGATGAACGTTCAACAAGTTAGTGTAAAAATATGTGCGTTCCTCTTCGTCACTCCGCCCCTTCGGCCGCCACCATCGGGGCATGCGCTGACTGACGTTCGTCACTCCGTTTAAGCTTTTGTCTCTTTGTACGCCACCTGTATCAATTTCGAAATTCTATCCTCCTCGCGTCGCGCATGAGCGTTTGTCTGTCCATGGAGACGTTACTGTGGCGCGGGCCGTCTCAAAAGTGTCGTTCTCCACCTCTTTTGTTCGGTGCTGCCCCGGTCTGTGTATTATACCGCAACCGCATGCATCTCTTTTTAGCTTGCCTAGCCCAATCGTGTATTTTGTGTCTGTGGACAGAATTATCTCGCCGCGGGGCGAGCTAGATGCTTTTCTTTCACTTTTTTTTTGGTTTGCACGCATCAGACCCTATTATGCACCTCAACGTTGTCATTAGTAACTCGTCGCTGGGTATATTCTTCGTTCAATAATGCAAGACAACATTCACGAAGGTGGTAAGTTTATGTACGTTACGTGTTACGTTAACCACATCGTTCAATGAGTCCATCGTAGTACGGGTGTATGGCTGAGCCCTCACCGCATCAGAGTCCGAGTCCCATAGCATAGCGCTTTGTACACAACCTGCTGCTCAATTAGCATAAATGGCCGATTCTACCTCCGTGCGATCTCTTATTTTTAAGCAAAAAAAAATATGTGGGGCGAATTAAGGGGATAGGCCCCATTGCTATGAAGCCGCGGTCGACGTGTGACGGGGTGATAAAGTTATAATAGTCCTGCGCCGAACATCGCGCCGCACGCAGCGAGGGCCATCCCGGTCCACCCGCGGGTATCGGAAATCCATGACACTGTTGATGCCGCGTTGGACGATTTCGAGCTGGACGAGGACGTCGAGGCGGAGGACGGTAGGGATGTGGAAGGCGCGGCGGTAGACGCGAAGGAGAGCGTGACGCTGTCGAGGGCGCAGAATTGCTGGGCGAGCTTCTCGGCGGAGAGGACGTTGGCACTGCAGTTGGCCGCGACGCAGTTGTAGAGCGCAGTTGGGAATGTTCTGTTGTTGGTGGTGGGAAACATGAGGAGATATGCGTGTACGGGTGGAAATATGCGGGTGTGGATTTGTTTTGTGTTTTTTTTTTTTTTTTTTTTTTTGTTTAGTGTGGTGTATAAGCGGTGGGAGTGAGATGAGAAAGGGGTGAGACGTACGCGTTGGTGCAGTAGCAGGAGACCGCGGTGATGCTGGAGCAGTTCACCTGGGCGACCGCGTCGGTCAGGCAGTTGGTCACTACACGAGATATCAGTCCAAAACTTAAAAAAAGAGATAACTTTGAAAGAGATAAAAAGATAGGGGCGGATGTGGAAATGGTTTTTGTTTCGTTTTGTCTTTTTTATCTTTTGCTTTTGGTTGAGGTTAGAAGACGCACCGCATGTGGGGTAATTCGTTAGGCTTGGGAATGACGCAGAGGAAGTCGTCGTCGGGTCGTGCTGGGGAAGACGGTGATTGGGATGGAGGTGACGATCGTCGAACCTTGGGCGTTGGTCATGGTGATGTTCGCGAATGTCGTCGGCCCTGTGTTTGTGCTCGATGCTACGGAACTGCTGGAGCTGCTGGAGCTGCTGGAACTGCCGCTCCCTGTCTTTGACAACGGTATCAGAACGAGCGAGGGGGTGGTGAAAGCGACCGCGGGGGTAGGAGAGACGTCACCCTGAGAGAGCGAGGGGGAGAAGAGGGAGAAGATGAAGAGGACGATCGGGATCGAGTGAAGGAGGTTCATCGTGGGGCTTGGATATGATATGAGAAGGGTGTAGAAGGGTGTACTCACACGGCGGGCAAGAGTGGGTATCTTATAGTCAACTCATCGGCCATTTAATGTTGAATATACTCGCCGCTAAGGGGACTCAGATGTTATCTGAGATTATATGAAGACAATTGGGTCATTTGTTGAATTCAATTATATGTCGCATTATTTTAAATATAGGCACATCTATTTATTTAAATAACTAATGTCTACAAGTTTTAAATAAGAATTGCCCACTTATGACCGGCACAGCTTTACCCAATACAATTCCACCGCATAAATGTTTTGCCGGCCATATGTTTATTTAAAATTTGTAGTCACTGCTTATTTAAAATAAATAAATGTACCCATATTTAAAATAATGTGACATGTAATTTGAATTCGACAAATGACCAATTGTCTTAATATAATCTCAGATAACATTTGAGTCCCCTTAGCGCGGAGTATATTCAACATTAAATGGCCGATAAGTTGACTATAAGCGACTCGCCTACCCACTCTTGCCCGCCGTGTCGACCCGCTCAGTTGACCAACCCGCTCAGTTGACAACACGGATTGGCGGGCCGGCATCCGCTTACCATTCTTGCAAGGGCTGAGGGCGGCTTTCCGCAGCCGCAGCCTTGCACGAGGCCGAAGTTGTCTTTACTTTGCGTGTTTCTTTCGAATATCTTGCACATTCAACTAGGAAATAGGGCTTTGGAAACCCTAAACATCATCTTTTTCTGAATGATATATAATGGGCCACTTCC
>WTXJ01000224.1:0-22555 GCA_022376545.1 Russula dissimulans | reverse complement strand
GAATACAGCCTGTACCAAAGCAGTAACACGCCTCATAGGTTTGGTAACATCCGAACCGGTGCTAATTCCCCCAGACCCGGACCAGCAATTCATCCTATACGTCGATGCCTCTCAGTTCGCAACAGGAGCAATCCTCTACCAAGCAGACAAAGAACGAAGGGATCGCAGGGGAAACCCCTGCTCCGCCCCATTGGATTTCACTCCCAAACCTTCAGTAAAACGGAACAGAACTACCCTATCTACGATAGGGAACTACTGGCAGTCATCAGGGGGCTAAGGTGCTGGAAACACCTCCTACGAAACTCCACCTACCCAGTCCTGGTGATTACCGATCACGCGAACCTACAGTACTACCGCGAACCACACAAATTGGGGCCAAGAGTCAATGGGTACGTCGCAGAACTGGCTGACTACCATATACAGTTAGTATACAAGCCAGGAGCGGTAAACCGAGCAGACGCACTATCCAGACGACCAGACCTAGCCCCAGAGGAGGACAATGAACTGGTGATTGTCCTTCCTGACCACCTTTTCGTCTCCCCAACAGCCCCAACTACCACATACCGAGCAACGCGGACAAAGGCGGAAGATTACGACTCAGACGAGACATTGGTAGGTAGTGATGACGAAGGAGACATGAAACCCATGAAGGCACAAAGCGTCCAACTGGAAGATGGAGCAGAATGGTCAGCTTTTGACCTGGATAAGCTGATAATGCAAGCACAGACTATCGACCACGCAACCATACGACGATGGAGAACCACCCACAAACTGGAAAAATACGGAGACATCTGGACCAGAGCTGGTGCACTCGTTGTTGTGGGAAACAACGATCTTAAGAGGGGGGTGACAAAACTATTCCACGACTCACCAACTGCAGGGCACCCTGGAATTTCCAAAACCTTGGAGATGCTCTCAACCTTCTACTGGTGGCCAAGAATGAAGGAGTTCGTTACAGCCTACATCAAAGGATGTGCCAACTGCCAAATGTCAAAGATCAACACGCACCCCAACAAACCAGCAACCTTCCCAATCACTACAGACCCCCAAGCGCTCCCATTCCAAGTCATCGCCCTCGATTTCATTGTAAAACTGCCAGAATCCCAAGGGTATGACACGATCTTGACCATCACTGACCATGATTGCTCCAAAGCATCGATTTTCATTCCCTGTAACGAAGCAATCGACTCTGCAGGAGTGGCAAAGCTCTACGCTATGCAGGTGTTCCCCCACTATGGGATACCCACCAAGGTAATATCCGACAGAGATCCGCGGTTCACCTCAAACTTCGGTAGAGAACTCTGCCGGCTATTAGGGATCAAACAGAACATCTCCACGGCCTACCACCCTCAAACCGATGGACAAAGTGAACGCACAAACCAATCCCTGGAACAATACCTTCGCCTCTACTGTGCAAGCCAACAAAATCAATGGGCAAACTGGCTACCACTCGCTCAATATACAAGGAACTCCTGGCCACACTCCACGACAAAGAAAACACCCTACGACCTCATCATGGGCTACACCCCTCAAGCACACCAACCGACAACAAGGACCGACATCCCCGACATCGATACAAGGCTGAAACACATTAAGGAAGTCCGAACTGCCGCCCAAGAGGCCATAAGCAAAGCGCAGAAAGGACTCGTCAAGGAAACAAAGTTTAAAGGCTACGAAGAAGGGCAGAAAGTCTGGTTGGAAGGGACAAACATCAAGCGACCTTACGATAGTGCAAAGTTATCCCCAAAGCGGTACGGACCCTTCGAGGTAGCCGCTAAAATTTCGTCCGTGGCATACAAGCTCCACCTCCCTGAAACCTGGCAAATCCACGACGTCTTCCATGCCTCATTACTCACCCCATTCTTGGAGACCGAGGAGCACGGACAGAACTTTATAGAGCCACCACCCGAGGAGATAGAAGGACAAGAAGAGTGGGAAGTGGAACAAATCCTTGGCAAGCGAGCCCACGGCCGAGGAAAGAAGCTGCAATATCTTGTCAGATGGAAAGGATATTCACCAGCACATGATCAATGGGTTGCCAAGGAAGACCTACACGCCGAGGACTTGATAACCGACTATGAACAAAAGACCGCGGAGCGCCAGCCTCACAGGAGTATAAGGACCCAGAGGAATATTCGTAAAATGGCCATCCGTTCAAGTCACCTCGACCCACCCTGGCACGCAACAACCTCTTCGATTACAGCTATCAAACCCTCAAGGGACCAGCCACCTTTGCCCAAGTCCTCTCGGGAGAAGCAGTCCGCAAATACCCCAACTGCAACATCTTCGTCCACCGCTCTGAGAAAGAACACAGCGGTATCCATTTCTACTACTGTCGTGTCAACTACTGCCCCTACCACAACCACTAAGAACCACCACATGGCCCAAAGCAATGCCCCCTCGCAAGAATACATCCCGACCACCCCCATACCACCTCCGAGTCCTACTGACCCCAATACCACCTCAAGCAACCCACATGACGATAACAGGACCTCCACCGGAGGCCCCCAGGTTCCGCCGAGTAGGGAGTCCGGCCCCCATCCTGATAATCAACCGAGAAGCCCTCCTACTACTAGCTCTGCTCTTGCTGCTGCTGCTGGGCTTGGTGCTGGGCTTGTCAACCAGATCGAACTGCAGCAGCTATGGCGCTGGGCCCAAGGGATGAAAGCGTACTCAGAAGCGCATGGAGCGTACCCCCAGTCCTTCTCCACCCAGAGAGGTTACTCCACTGCTGCTCCCCCAATCAGAAAACTCGCTCGACTCCCTGAGACCCCTACAGATCTAGGCGACTTCCTCACGGTGGGGGAAGCTAGAAAAGGGCTCTACATGTTCCTTAAAAGACTATCCACAGCCACCATGGTCGATATCGCACCCTTCTTGCCCGAAGAAGGCGAAATCATCACGGCAAACTCCCCCTCAGCCATATCAGTCCCCGACTCGAGCGAGAACGAGGAAGAGGAGCATACCAACCACCCAGAACATCCAGGTGGCAACTGGATCGAGTACAGCTTCAGGCAAACCGACCACTACCCGGTCATTATCGATGACGGAGAGGACCAGGTCACCACCAATTACATCCGCTACGTCTTTGATGGGGAAGAAACATATGTGGAGGGTACTAACCACAAAAACGGCCCCATTTACCGCCTTGCCCTCCATGCTCGCCCCCAACTCCACCCAAACTTTGACAATGACAAGCAGATCAGAGATGACCACCTCAACGTCTTCCACCCCGAGTCCAGCCTGAGGGACTTCGTAGACCGAGCAGTCCACAACATCGCCGACCCTGGCCTCACCGCAGACCTGGTGCGTTATAGGTCGCGCAAAGCACGCCACGCTACACTGCTCCGCCGCCTCCAAGCTGCCGAGGAAGCGTTACTTGAGAATACAGAGGCTTTAGTTGGAGTGGAGCGCCACCTGATCCATGCCAAGGCCTGCACTCGGGTCTTCAACCAGGTCTACGCGGTCAAACCTGAAAGCGAAAAGCCCTATCGCGTTGGGCATGTCCCAACTCTCAAGGCCAGCCAAGGCCCACCAGACACCAAACGAAAGACGCCCACACCCTCCTCTCAAACTCGCTTCGCCCCTTACCACCGCCCCAAAATGCTGGAGCCCGTATTCTGCTTCGAATGCATGCAGTCCCAGTCCCACCACCTTGGCAAGGACTGCCCCTCAGCAGGAACCTGCTGCTACTGCCAGAGCTCCGGCCATGAGTCGCTCCAATGCCCTACCCCCCACGTTCAATGCCATGAGAACAGGTGTTCAGTTCCCAGCTGGCTCACTTTCCATGGACTCCAATGCCCAGCCCCTGCCATAGGACGCCTCGCCAAACGTCTCGGCACTCCGCTGGATGCCTTCCCTCACATGTGGGCCCAGGACACTGGCACGTCCTCCACCATGATGGAAGAAGACTAGCTCTCGTGTAAGTGAGCTCCTTAGGAAGGGCGTGATGTTACGATCTGCCCCTCGGACTTACCACTACCCGTCCTTTTTCCTTTCTTTGCTCCTATCTCACTTGCTATTTCTTACGCCCTCGGACTACCTACCTACTCTTCCATAAAACTTCCCCGCTAGCTACCATCATTTTACCTTCGCTTAGCTATCGTGACTCATTCCATTGTTACTGCCTTCAGTCCTGATACTTGTTATTGTCTCTTCGCTTACTACTCTGACTCGACCCAAGAGCCCTTAAGGCCATTTGCTACTATTCTTACTTACCTGACTCACCAAGCGTCCTAGACGGACTGCGACATGTATATAAACTTGTATAACTCACAGTTGGGCCTTAAGCCTGACTTAGAATCAATCTTGCAACTTTCTGGTCATTGGCATACCAAGTGGGAAGGCCACTGGACCGACTTCGACTCCAAAAATACTGGCAAGGACCTTCCGAGGAGGGGGATCACTTCATCGTCAACTTAGACCCTTGCACAGACCGCATTTACTTGCCTATCGACTTAGCCTTGCTTTGCAAGTGCTCGCTGAGTAGGGAGACCAGCCCCCATTCGACTAAAGACCTTCTAGTGCTGCTTAACGCGCACCTGGACCCCAAACCGCCAACGTCTGGCCCTTGCGCCCGCAGGAGCGTAACATTCCTCGAGGAGTGGCTGAGGATGTCATGAAACCTCCCCTCATCCACACGTACACCGACATCAAAGAGAGGGCTATAGAGAGCGTTAAATCGCGCCAAGTCATAGACCAGATCTTTGGGCCTCGACGCGCTCCTTTCCCCCCCAGAGGAACTAACCCTAATCCATTCAATCGCCCAAACCGGGGAACGCGACCACCACAACGCCTGCAATCCCAGCCGGGAAGACCCCAATACACCTCCACAAATGCCCCACCGTGGATGGCAAACCAGCCAGTCCCCATGGACGTGGACCGTACCAAGGCGGGACCCTCAGCCCGAGGACGAGCAATCCAATCCCAACCGCGTCAACCCCAACAAGCGCAGCTATGCTTCCAGTGCAACCAGCCGGGCCACTTCGCCCGCAACTGCCCACAGAGGAAGGCCCAGGCCAGCCTCATCGATTGGAACGACGACGAAACCGTCGCCGAAGAACCAAAGGACAAAGTAGCCTGGATGGAGGAGCAGCTCCGTTCGCTTTCCCTTGAAGAATCCTCCTCTCTCGGAGAGCGTATGAGAGAGCGGCAGGATTTTCACTCGGTCTAATCTGTACAGCCTGGATTAGACAGACCTCGAAGGATGTATTTATGTCAGCGCGCAAATCAATGACAATCCGTTCCTACATACACTCCTCAAGAAAAAGGGCTGAAGCAGCTGCCTTAGTAGACTCCGGGGCAACTGAAAATTTTATGAATCTAAACTACGCGAAGTGGCTGGGCCTACCAATAAAAAGGCTGAACCACCCACGACAAGTCTACAATGTAGACGGCACGCTCAATCGAGGAGGCTCCCTAGAGTTCTTCACGGATGTACAAGTTCAGATGGGCACGAACCGCACAAACATGAGGTTCTTCCTCACAAACCTAGGAGATCACAAATTAATCCTAGGATACCCATGGTTCGCCGCTGTCCAACCCAAGATTGACTGGCTCTGAGGATGGCTCGATCACTCTCAGCTCCCGGTCATCATACGAAGCTTCGACGCAGCTCGAGCCAAATTCCTCCCGCGGACCACCGCCCCAACTCGGGCAAAACAAGACCCCATCCTGATAGCCTGAGTCGAATGGCCTGGTCCCGCGTAGCAAAGCAACTCCCAAAATTCAATACCGGCTCGATACCAACGCCATCACAAAGTCTTTAGTGAACAGGCTGCTCAACGCTTTCCCGAGCCAAGAATTTGGGACCACGCCATTGAACTGAAACCCGACGCCCCGAGCACCATACCCGGAAAAGTCTACGCCCTTACTCAGCTCGAACAGGAAGAACTGAAGAAGTTCGTGCAAGAACATGTGAAGAAAGGTTACATTCGCCCATCCAAAAGCCCGTATGCCGCTCCTTTCTTCTTCATCAAGAAGAAAGATGGAAAACTCCGCCCGGTTCAAGACTACCGACGAGTCAACCAATGGACAATCAGAAACCGCTACCCCCTTCCACTCATTCCCCAACTGATCAATAAAGTGCGTTCGCGCACCCTTTTCACAAAATTTGACATCCACTGGGGATACAACAACGTGAGAATCAAGCAAGGGGACGAATGGAAAGCGGCTTTCATCACAAATCAAGGGCTATTCGAACCAACGGTAATGTTTTTCGGACTCACAAATTCACCAGCAACCTTCCAGATGATGATGGACGCCATCTTCGCAGAGGAACTGCGGGAAGGATGGCTGGTCATCTACATGGACGACATGCTAATCGCAACTGACGACGATCCCCGCTTCCATGAATTGTGCGTCCACCGCGTCCTCACGAAGTTAGCAGAACACGACCTGTACTTAAAACCTGAAAAATGCGTGTTCGAGCAATGCCGAGTCGACTTCCTAGGAGTAGTCCTCCAACACGGTACAATTCACATGGACCCAATGAAAACCCAAGGAGTCGCTGACTGGCCGCAACCGACCAATGTAACTGAAGTCAGAGCATTCTTGGGCTTTACCGGCTTCTATAGATACTTCATTCCCAACTACTCCAAAATCGCACGCCCCCTTTTAGACCTCACGAAGAAAACCTCTCCATGGTATTGGGGAAGCGCACAAATGAGTGCCTTCGAACTCCTAAAAACCCTCATGTGCAGAAGACCCGTCCTCGCCCAACCAGATTATACGAAACCATTCATCCTTCATACAGACGCATCAGGGTATGGCGTGGGAGCCATACTCTTGCAAGAGGGCGACCCCAACCCAAAACGCCCCCTCAAATTCCGCCTCCATCCCATTGCATACTATTCAGCCACCTTCATCCCAGCAGAGCGAAATTACGACATCTATGAAAGAGAACTACTAGCAGTGGTCAAAGCGCTCAAACACTGGAGACACCATTTGGGGTTCACCCAACACCCTTTTATGGTGGTCACTGACCATGCAAACCTTGCCTTCTGGAAGGAACCAAGGGACCTGAACAGACGCACGGCCCGATGGCACGCTCTCCTCCAAGACTACTGGTTCAACATTCAGGTAACACCTGGGAAATCTCACATGGCAGCGGACTTTCTATCACGACCGCCGTCAGAAGACAAGGGGGAGACAGACAACAAACAAGTGATCGTCCTCCCAAAAGCACTATTCGTAGACTCCCACTATGAAATCCCCGATGAACACCGAGGACTGCCACGGACATCCCTGGTCGAACCGTCGCCCCAGCGCCTCAAGCCGCCGTCACGAATCCGAGTCTTCGACCTGGACTCAATCTACCACGATCTTGAAGACAACATCCGATGGGCGCAGAAGCAACACCCGCTCCTCATGAACGAATGGAAAGAAACTCACAATTGCGTGCAAGAGGAACAGTCACATCGTGTCCCCAAGTGGACCCAATCGGGCAAACTAGTCGTCCCACCAGACCTGGAACTCAAAAGGCGCATCATGACCCATACCCACAACGCGCCAACAGCAGGACATCCAGGAAGAGACGAAACCCTCCGTCAGGTAAAAAGAGACTTCTGGTGGCCCGGCATGACCGCGTGGATCACGGACTACGTCGAAGGATGCGGCGAATGCCAACAGAATAAAATTGCACTCACCGCCCCAGAATTCCCATTTACAAAATTGACACTCCTCCAGACGCCAAACCTTTTGAACGCATAGCAATGGATCTCATCACTGGCCTACCCAAGAGTCACGGACACGATGCAATCCTCACCATAGTGGACCACGGTTGCTCACGAGCGGCGACTTTCATCCCCTGCTCCACCACGGTCACGGGCCCCGAAATTGCGCAGATGTACCTTGACAACATCTATCGCTGGTTTGGACTGCCTAAGAAGATCATCACCGACCGAGACCCTCGCTTCACCTCCCACTTCGGCGAGCTCTCACGGCGAAATTGGGGGTCCAACAAAATCTATCAACGGCCTTCCACCCCCAAACCGATGGTCTCGCTGAGCGCACGAATCAATGGATCGAACAATATCTCCGCCTGGTGACGAGCGCGCAACCGAACGATTGGAGCAAGTGGCTCACTATCGCCTCGGCAGTCCACAATGACCGGGTCAACTCCACACTGAAAATGACGCCCAATCAAGCCCTATTGGGGTATCGGCCCATCCTATACCCGAACCAAATCCTTGGGACCAATAATCAAGAAGCAGAAGCACGGATTGACGACCTCCTCCAACGAAGGGCGCAAGCCACGGCAGCCATCAATCAATCAGCGCGCGCAGGAGAGATCCGAAAAGACATGTTTCAAGTCGGAGAACACGTATGGCTCGAGGCGAACAATTTGAAACTCCCATACCAGACCTCCAAATTAGCCCCGAAACGCCAAGGACCCTTCAAAATCATCAAAGCGGTCTCCCCTGTGGCGTATCAACTGGAGCTCCCGGCATCCTGGGCCGTCCACAACGTGTTCCACGCCTCCCTCTTATCGCCCTATCGCGAAACTCCCGCTCACGGACCAAACTTCCACCGGCCGCCACCCGACTTGATCGGAGACGAAGAAGAATATGAAGTGGAGGCTATTATTAACCACCGGTTCAAAGGAAGAAGCCGGCAGCTCCAATACCTGATCAAATGGAAGGGCTACCCCCATAGCGACAACACCTGGGAGCCCAAAACGGCTATATTCACGGACGAACTGATCCGAGAATATCACAGGCACAGCCCCCTGCACCAAGATAAAAGGAAAGCTCGCGCCGCAGTCATCTCATCACCAAACTGGCCCCCTTCAAAGTTGACCCTCTCTTCGCTCTCCCAGTCTTTTGGCAACTGCCCAGCCTCGAACTCCCTCCAAATCCGTGGTTGCAATTCCACCTCCAGACTCTCACCGACCATTTTGAGCGAAAGCATCGGATGTCTCAAGCCGTCGAGCCCTCCTCTCCTCAGTCCGCCAGCTCTTATGCTGTCCCTCACGTCACCGGAGCACCCCTCTCGCCGCGCTCCACCGCTTCACTCCTGGCCGCCAACCCCCACATCCCCGAAGAGACTATGCGCCAAATCGCCGCCGGACTCCTCCGCACCATCGAAGAACGCGAGGCGGCCCACAGTACAGAGGTCTGGGACCTCCGCGAGAAGCTCCTCCGCCTTGAGGAGCTCGTGGGTGACGAAGATTCGGATCAACCCCCCGAAGGCTACATCCGCAACAATAACAAGATTCCGAACTTCAACATCCCCATGGACGACGGACTCTACCTCCCGGCCAAGTGGATCAAACTCCACGAAGGGGACTACACCAAGGCCTCCGGCCTCACCGGCAAGGAACTCTCGACCGAGTCTCCTTACTCTATGGAGATCTATGCGTCCCCCGACATCCGCCTCCACGAGGTCCCCGAGCCGCTCCCCCTCTGGGTCCAGACTATTATCGAGGGACGCACCGCGACCTTCGAAGCACTCCGAAGGGCCGCCATCGAACTCGAGGACTTTGGGATCGTGGCCGACCTCACCCGCGCCCGGGACACTTACCTCAAGGCGCAAGAGATGGAGCTACAGCGGGACCAAATTGAAGCTGACCTCTCCCTTCTCCAAGAGAAGTACGCCCTCACCCGCGGCCGCCTCGAACTGGCCCGCGTATCGAAACGTCTCGCCCGCCAACAGTACTTGGTCCCTCCAGTACTTCGGGACGACGAGAACTTCCCCCGAGTCCCTCCAAAAGGGAAAAGCATAAAGCGAGGTCGCTTTGCCGTCTAGAGGGAGGGTGATGTCACCGGCTCCCGAGACGGCTAGCTTGTACGCCGTGGACCGGGGTAAGTTCCTGAACCGGCATTATGATACTCCCGTTGATACGTACCTTTCTGATCTGGCCTTCTGTTCTGATGTGATGGGTTGATGCGCCGACCGCCGCCGACTGTGATAGCTTGATGTACCGTTACCTTGGCTTTATGGGCATAGCCTCCCCTGTACCTATTTATACGTGCCATGTACCACTAGGACTTGCAAGTCGAGTCTTTTCGTCGCTATACACTGTTGTTCCCCCCTTCAGGGCTCGCTGTCAAAGACAAGCCGTCTTTGCAGCTGACCCTCGTCTTTCCACTCAGAGTGAACGCGATCTTGGACCTCCCTCGGTCGCCTTTGCTCTAAGTAGGGGTCGTACTCTTCTTCAAGACTATACCCGGGACACGGACGGGTGCATGTTCGGACTAGCGATCGTCATCGTAGTCTTCATCGTTGTCTTTATCGTCATCCTTTCCTGCCATTGCTACTAAGTGAGCTGGTGAAACCGTAGCGGTGACAAATGGCAACGATCAATCAGAGGCGCGGCGTAATCAGAACGTAGTGATACAACAGGACATCAAGCCCGGTAAGGTACAATCTCACTTGTATGGATCAGACGTAATGGGGCACGGAACATACCATAGAGCATAGCCGGTTCATGAACTTACCGCGGTCCAACGGACGCCAACCCATCCGTTCTCGCGTGCCGGTGACAGCCGGCTTGCCGTCAGAACAACCCACGTGATTTCTCAACCCTTCCCATGTGTCTCGTCCTCGGCAACCTCCGATGACGCGGCCACGTCGTTGAGCTCGTCCTCCCCCACGTTGAGCTTGTCGTTCCCGACGACGAGCACGCATATTCCCACCTCCCCTCCATATTTAATACAACATATATATATCATTGAACTTGTATTTATGAGTAGATTACGAATATGGACATTAAACATATGATCATGAATGTTTTTTCGCACGCCTGTCCCCAACTGCCCAGGGCAATCCCCACGTGATTCAAGCTCTCACGTGTCGAGTCCTCGGCAACCTCCGACAATGCAGCCACCACATCGTCTCTCACGTCAAGCTTGTTGTCGGAGATGATGAGCATGCATATCCCCGCACCCCTTGTATATTTAGTACAACATATATATATCATTGATTTTTTATTAATGAGTAGATTACGAATATGGACATAAAATAGGATTATGCAATATTCTTTGCACCCCCCCCCCAAACCCAGAGCTGTGCGCTCTGGCATCGGGGTCAACGTCAGCTTGATATTGAATGAGAACCCCGAGTGAGGATTCGTCAGAGGTGCAGTCCGAGGGCCGTCATCATAGACGAGAGGCTGCTGCTGCTGGACGGAATCACTCTTAGAATGAATGGGAGTGGATGGCACAAACACATCCTCGTCGCATCAGTAAGGTCATCACAAATTGAGAATGTGACCTCACTCTGGATCTGGATGGTTGAGAGGGAGGGGACGGAGTGTGAAAGATTCATCGGACGATTTTCCCTGGTGCGCTGCCCATGAGGCCGAGGGACAGTCACAGCCTTAGAAGGGGTTGGAGTGGAAGGCGCATCACTAACGTTTTGACAACGTCGAGCAAGCTTGCCAGTGGTGCGGGATGCCAACTTGGGGGAGGGACAGACGGGAGGGCTGGCCTTGGTGGGAGTCGAGGGGGGATTGTCAGATTCGCTCTCCTCGGAGGACACTAGGAATGGGTCAAACGAGTTATGCTGGCGATTGTGAAGAGAGTGGGAAGGCGGAAGTGAATTGCGTTTGATGGTGGCCTCTGCCTGTGAGGGAAGGTTGGATGGGTCGGGGGGAGAACCCTGATGGTGCTGAAGATAGTTTCGCCGGTTGTTATTCTTGCACGGACTGAGAGTTGCTCCTGGATCACAAAGAGATTGTGAGATCGTACCCTCTCATCGTCATGATCTAGATGTTAAGAACCGTGGCATTCTTAATGCGTTGTACTATACGTTCTGCGGACTGACTGTCTCGAAGGCACCCAACTGCCTGTCTGTCATGTGACTCGAAGGGGCCTAACCCCCTATATGGTATCTGATTCCCAGGTTCTCAATATGGTACTAGTATCTCACAGGTGCGATGACTAAAGGATGACTGGATCGCTGACTAAAATCAAATAAACCAAGTAGCCTGACTGTTAGTTCTGACTGATTGCTTACGAGTTTGGTTATGAATCCTACCAGTTACTGTACTATTACTGACTGATTGCTTACTGGTTGGATTACTGTACAAGTACGATGACTGAGCCGGTTTGTAAAGTAATTACAAACCAAACCTGTATATAAGCCCAGTGGGCAGAGTAGTACAAGCCTTAAGTTCGACTTAATCATCTTCTACTCGCATATTCCTGTCTAGCAAGCACCTCAAGAGAGTGGCCCTATTTCCTATCGCTATCCTCTTACGTTGTGTTCAGGGTAACATCTGAGCAGAGCCGAAGCTTAGTGCTTGTGCTATAACAAGCAACACTCACGTGCTTGAAAGCGTCGCTGTAACTGAGTCGTAACAAAGTGACTTGGGTGACCAGAGTTTATATCAGGGGTACGCAAACCTTGACACTAGATGGCGCTTACCTAGGTTTTGACTTATCTTTATGGTTCAAGCTCTGCCGGCCACGTGGAGGCTTCTCGGGGGGCAGTAGACGGAGTAACAGGAAGATGGTTCAGGTTTGTTGAAGGGCGAGCGGGCATGGAAAGCTTGTTTAAGTCATCTGAAGAAAGCAGTGGCGGCGCAGCCACAGCTGGAGTCGGCTGCACAGGGAAGGCATTGCTGATCAGCTTTGGCCGATTGCGCGACGAGCGGGAGGGACGATTATGTGGGTGATTCTGATACTGTTGCTGTTGTTGTTGGTGCTGCTGAGAGCAAGGAGAGACTGAAGCGCGTTTGAAATACAAATGTGCCTGGTGTGGTATGCCATATGAGTGGTTCCCAATCGTCAATGTGTGGCCACGGGGGGACAGCATAATGAACATACGGGGGTCCTTGACAAAGAATACTATAGGGTATAAGGTGGTGCTGACGAATCATTTGTTGCATGAACTTCCGAGCGGCAAGCCATTTCACCAGTGCAGAGCGTGGTTTACATTGTGTAGCTGAAAGACGTACATTGATACAGGTCGGCTAGACTGTTTGTAACGCCAACACCAGTGAATGAAGAACTGACGCCACTGAATGCTGAAAACGCGCCTTGGTGAGGGGCATGACTGTCAAGAATCGCTGACGCTCAACTCTTGATAGAGTTCGCAGTAGCGTCTCACCTGTTCTGGAGTGCTGATTGATGTAGCTCAATCACTAAGCTTCGAGGGTCCTTGGAAGTTATCCAAGGGGAGCGAGAGTTGGTTAGACGATGAGAGGGGGGTCACTCCAATAGGTGAGATGGTAGTCAGCAAGACCAATGTATGATTAAGTCGAGCTTGGCTCAACTCTACAACTGCTGAAAGGTTTAAATACAAGTCTGCTACTTAGGGATTTGTAAGTAGCAGGTACAATCAATAAGCAATCTTCTCAGGCCTGTCAGCTCTTCCTAAGTATCAGTAAGCCATCAGTAAGCTATGATATCATAGAGTGCGTTTTTGGACTTGGAACAATAGCATGGGAACAGTCAGTCATTCGATCAGTAAGCATCCAATCATTGGATCAGTAAGCATATCAGTATTAGACCACAGTAAGTCCCACAGAACGTCAGAACAAAGGTACCACACATCAGAACAATAGTGAGCCTAGGCATGCCACCGGCATCCAGACTTCTTGCAGAAGGCCTAGTGCATACAGGCGTGTTTGGGAATGGGAATGACGAAACGGACTGGTTACATGCATTGTACCACGTACGGTAGTTAGTATGTCTCCTTATGAGACAATGGACTTTGGCACAGCGTCCATATATGGTAATCCTAGTTTGAGCGATATTGTGGACGCCTTTACTCACCCCTTATTCCATATTGGACACATAGCCATCTAACATGTATATAAAGCACCTATGTAGAAGTGCAATACGCATCTCTCTACACCTCACTCATACTGCCTAAGTGTCTATCACACCAAGGTGAGTGCTTAAGCCTGTATGCTGCGCTAGTTGCTGCGCAACAGGGAATGGGTGTGGATCGAGAGGAGGGGGGATGAGTTCCGGGACCAGGAGGTGTGGCTTGCCCTGTAGATCGAGGTAAGTCCATAACATCATCTCCTCTTTAAGGTCGAGCTTTCCACAGCTCTCAGTCACCTCGATCTTGGGCCTCCCAGTCAATGTAATCGTCATAGTCTTCTCCTCCTTTGGCGTGGTGATCCCCTTCTGCCTCCGCCTTCTCCCGGTCCTCCCTCTCCTTCCTTTCTTTTTCTCGTTGTTTCGCTCGAAAGAGTCCTACGATAACCCCCATGTGTGTGAGGGGGTAGGCGTCTTGTGCATGTTTCCTGGTGCAGTTCCAGACCTCCTGACACATGGTCAGGTATTCGTCGGTCATAGGGAATTTATCTTGAGATAAGACGTGAGGGCTGAGTTGGGAGTCCTCATTGGGGGTAAGAGTTGGAGTCCCTTGTCCTTTCCCTTTGCGTGCAGCAGAGGATGCCACCATGCGACACGGGGTTGACTGCCCTCTCCCCCTTTTCGGTCCCTTGGATCTAGCAAGCGAGTGAGGGCTGGAGGCATTTTGACTTCCCTCTCCAGGAAGCTGGCCACGGACTCCTTGGATGGTCTCCACCGATCCAGTGGGAGATGGATCGGTGGGAGTGGCAGGAAAGGGCTGCAAGGTTTTCTGAATGCGGTCTCGACTTTCCTGCTTCTTTACTTCCTCCCCTCTGCTTTGGAGGTATGCATAAGGGCATTGGGGTACTTTGCCAATATGTTGGGGTAAAATTGCGCAGAGTCCTCCAGGTCGACACTTGTTATGAGGGTCGTGGCATTGATCCTCTGTATGGCCTGCTCCTAGGCCATGATAGTGGCAGTTTTCGAGGACTTTTGGCATGTGGGGTAAATGGTACCTCTGCCCCATTCCCATGCTCATCAACCAATCCCCTCCTTCTCCTGGGGAGATCAACACTTTTGGGTTTCTGTTGTCGTAGGCCTCTCTGATCCTCTCCAGGGCTTGGGCTTCGGTGAGGTACTTTTTTGCTTCTCGGATTTCCGACTCGACGTTCTGCCACTTCCGGTCGAGTTCGACCCACTTGTTAGTGAGTGTCTGTGCTTCCTTGCTGAGCCGTTCTTGCTCTAGGTTGAGGTACTTCTTCTCGACTGCTGAAGATTGGAGGCAATACATTTCTGCAAAAATCCCATTGTCATTGACCAATTCTGCCCCTCTGATCAATGATCAGTCCCAGAAGTAATGCTCCGGTAGGAATTTCTCGAGGTCTTCTTCCTTGCATTCCCAAGGGAAGACCCTCCGACTAGGGGCAGGGTGGAGGCTTTCTCCGTACTCTGGTTTCCCTTTCCCCATGGTGCTAAACACCTTAGGGTCTCCGTTTTGGATGAGGAACTTCTGGTACTTAGCTCCCTTCCATTTATATGTGTCTTCCTGTAGAACTTCTGTTTTGGTGAAACTGCGACTCGGGTTCCACCTAATCCACCCCTCTCCTGGGTGGTCGTCCTCTTCTTGGTCTCCCTCGTGACCCACCAGTTCAGGTGTGGCTTGTTGGCTGGTGGTGGTGTGTGGCGAGGCTGGGGTAGGGGTGATTTCTTCCTCCAGGGATCGGCTGGTACTGGCAGGTGTCCGAGGTGGGAGACCAGTCTGCCCCTCTGTGAGGGTTGTGCCAGCTCCTCTTGCCCCTTCATCAGGGGATTCGGAGGCAGGCTGGACAGGTTCTTAGAACCCCAAAGCTTCACCTCTGGCACTGCTACCTTCCCAATGTGCCAATGATCCTTCGCATACTTGGGTGACTCCAAGCTCTGGCGGTACCTGGAGCTCTTCGACACTAGGGATGCTTCCTCTCCTGCTTGTGGACGCATCTTCCCTCCAAGGGGGAACTCGGAGGATTTCAGGTGTGTTGGGACGAGTGGATACTACTGAGATGTGTGAGGGAGTGGGCGAAGGGGCCTTAGACATGTGGGCTAGTGTGAGTTGGGAGAAGGCTTGGGTGAGAACTGTGATGGGGTGATGGGCCTCTTCGCTGTCCATTGACTCTTCCTTTTGTATCCTTGCAGTTCTTATAGCCGTGGGATGTTCTTCGTGATATTCTTCAATCAATTGTTGTGCGAAGATATCTTTTTTGTCTTGCCAGGTATTCTCTGCTTCGGGATATCCTTTCCATTTTAGGAGATATTGCAGTTTCTTCGTCCTCCCATGTCTTCGAGAGTCTAACACCTTTTCGACCTCCCATTCTTCTTGTCCTTCGACCAGGTCTGGTAGTTGCCCTTCATAGTTAGGCCCATGTTCCTCCGTCTCCTTGTATGGTGTTAGTAGACTTGCATGGAACACGTTATAAATCTTCCACTGTTCTGGAAGGTTCAATCGATAAGCCACAGGGCTTATGACTTCTGTGATTTCGAAGGGGCCATATCGTTTGGGTCTCAGTTTGGTAGTCGGATGAGTCGTGTGGATGTTCTTTGCTTCGAGCCACACCTTCTCGTCTTTCTGATATTCTTTGAACCTTGTGTTTTTCTTCCACAATGATTGCGCCCTCTTCATTGCTTCTTGCGCCTCCCACCTTGCTTCCTTTATCCTCGTGTTGTACCATTCTATTCTGGGCATCTCACTTGGGCACTCTGGCTGATGCGCTCTTGGCACATACCCCATCCACAGATCATAAGGGGTTCTTCCTGTTGTGGCCGATACTCATGCATTCAGCATGTACTGCACGACTGGGAGGTAGTCTGCCCAGTTTGTCTGTTGGTAATTGCAAAAGATTCATAGAATGTCTTCGACATTCTGATTTGTTCTTTCTGATTGTCCGTCTGTTTGGGGATGGTAGGCACTGCTGATGTTCTGCTCTATCTCCAGTTGGGAACAAACTTCCTTTGCGAAGTTACTAGTGAATCTTGTGTCCCGATCTGAGATGATTTTGCTGGGTATTCCTACAAAGGGGAATACTCGATTTTTGTATTCCTTCGCCAGCTCTTCTGCATTCATTGTCTCTCGACACGGTATCAAGATGACACCCTTGGTGCAATCGTGATCGGTGATGGTTAGGATTGCGTCGTATCCATTTGAAGTGGGGAGTTTGACAATGAAATCCATAGCTACTGTCTGGAAGGGGTGCACCTCAGGTTCTGGATTGATTGGGTATAGCCCAGGGGTGTTCCTGTGGTGTATAACCTTATTTGACTGGCACGTTGCACATCCCTTTATGTATCCTTCGATGAATTTGCCCATTCCCGGCCACCAGTAATATCGCCGGAGATCTTGCTGCGTTTTAGCTCGCCCAGGGTGTCCAGCTGTAGGCCCATCATGGTAGATCTCCAGCAAGCTTTTCTGGATCTGTTCCGGCCTTGGTACTACTATGGCTTGGTGATGCCAATAGTACCCCCTTCTCTTTTGGATACCGTACTTCGTCTCCCATTCTCCAAGGATTGCAGCATTCTCCTTTCGTTTCTGTTGTTTTCGGACTTCCTCCTCGACCGCCATTGGTCTGATGAGTTTGATAAACAAGTGGTCTGGAAGGGGTATCGCCTTGATCTCCTCCCCTTCTGATGGCATGTGATCTGATCTTCTTGACAAGGCATCTGCAATGGCATTCTTCTTCCCAGGCAGGTGGCAGATGTCGAAATCAAACCTTGCTAAAAAGGTTATATACCTGGCCACCTTGCCGGAGAGTTTTTGCGCCTCCCTATGTTTGGTTAGGTTGGCATGATCGGTGTAAACCTTGACTCGATGCGGGGAGCCTTCCAGAAGATATCTCCAGAATTTGAACGCTCTGATGAGGGCCAGGAATTCTCGATCATAGACGTCATAATTCCTTTCTGCTTGATTGAGGGCCTCTGAATGGTATCCCACTTCCATTCGCTTCCCTGCTTCGTCTCTCTGAATGAGCACTGCCCCTGTCGCATAGTCTGAGGCATCTATTTCCACTTCGAAGGGTTTATCAGGGTTTGGATGACTTATTTGAGGATTGGCTTCGATCTTCTTGATAAGACTGTCCAAGGCAATCTCCGCTTCCTTGGTCTACTCGAACTTTTGCCCTTTCTTGATGGTGGCAAAGATGGGCCTGGCCATATGAGCGAAATTTGGTATGAACCTCCTTTGGTACTGTAAGACTCCCATGGTTTGCTGGACGTCCACCTTGCTCTGGATAACTCGAGGCCACTGGCTGATCCCATCTCATTTGGCTGGATCCACCCTCATCTTCCCTGCTTTGACGAGGATTCCTAGGAATTCCATTTGTGTCTGTTCCCATTGACACTTTGCTGGTCATAAATGATATCGATGTTTGGCCATCAGTCCAAGTAATTCATGTGTGCACTGTTTATGTCCTCCCTTCCCTTTAGGCGTCTTCTTGCTGGCTATGAAGAAGTCATCCATATAACTGCCTGCCGAAGTGTCCATGTGATCGAACCACTTGTCCCTCCATGGTCTGAAGTCGCGCCACATCAATCGTGTCCATTGAGCTGGGGTGTTTTTCATTCCAAAATACAGCACTTTAGGTTGATACGTCCCTAGTGGCATTTTGAAGGCTGCTTTCTGTCGGTCCCCTTCTTCGATAGGAATGTTATTGTACCCCCATCTGATGTTGAACTTTGAGAAGATTTCCTTCCCCTCCATTTGTTGCAAAAGGTGGTCAATTCGAGGTAAGGGACCATTATCCCTTTTTGTCCATTGATTGAGTTTTCAATAATCGATGATGAGTCGTTTATCGGCGCTATTCTTCTTGTTTATGAAGAATACAGGGGAGGTGTAAGGCGAGGCTGATTCCTCGATAAATCCCTTTTCTAGCTCTTCTGCAAGGAACTTCTTCAGTGTTTCTGTTTCCGGTTTGGTTAAGGGGTAGACTTTGCAGTCTAACTGTTCTGGGGCTCCTGGTAACAATTCCACTGTGGCATTTGGGTTTCGGTCAGGAGGAAATCTTCTGGCTGCTTCCTCGGAGAAAACTTCCTTGTACTTCTGGTATTCCTTTGGTACCTTGTGTAGTTGTATGGTGCCCTTCTGATAGTACTGTTTGGCCATTTCCTGGGATATGGTTGTCTTTCTGACATAGATGGCTTCGCCCTCCTTAGGCTTGCCCAGACTTTTAATGGCCTTGATTTGCCACCTGGTGACCATACGGTCTAGGTGTTTGTACATGCTGCTTTGGATTTTGACTGTGCCTTCAAGCAGTTTCCCCTTCCTCCAGTCTACTCTTGGGTTAAAGGTTCGAAGAAATGGGTACCCCAATATTAGATGGTCTTTCCCTAGATTTGTGATGTAGAACTCTTGGAGGTCTTCTTGGTCATTGTAGGAGACTCTTAGACAGCAGTAGTGAGTTATTTCTCCTTGTTTGTTCTCTGTTCCATCGACGTTATAGACTTTGATTGGTTTGACTAGAGGTCGCCTTCCAACCCTCATTCTTTTCCAGGTAATTTCGTCGATGAAATTTTCCGTAGCTCCACTGTCCAACAGAGCTGTTTCTTCAGCCTTCGCATGAGCAGTTTGAAAGGAAAATGGTACATTCATGGAAGTGAGTCGTTTAATGTACATTTCTTGTTCTTCTCTGCTCATGCTAGTATTCCTAAGCCAGGCCATCGGCTTGGAACTTCTCAAAAACCCTCACTGATTAGTTTGTTGAACAGCTCCTCTTTTTCCTCGATGGTTAAGGCATTGATGTGCGCCATTAGCCCTCCTTTCCCTTTGATTGATCCAACCTTTGTGGATGCTTGGGACATTACTTCATCCTTGTCATCTTCCACAGTAGACTCCTCTTCTTCAGCCTCCATGACTTTGGCTGAGGGCTTCTTCCCAGGTGTCGTTTTTCTGTCTGGACAATTCCTGGACATATGCCCTTGTTTCTTGCATCTGAAACATTGTCCTTCGCTCATGAGTTTCTTTCGCTCTTCAGACGTGAGCTGTTGGAACCGTCCTCCTGTTTGTGGGGATTGGCCCTTGGGTTTAGTGTCGATGACGTCTACATCCATAGCATCTGGATCTCTGGGAGCCTTCTTTGGGATGGGGTGGTCCTTGAAGAATTGTTGGAACATGTTCTCTCGAACAGTGAGTCCGCCTCTTCCGAATCCTCCAGCTTCTTGTTTGATCCTTTTGTGTCAAGAATCGCTGACGCTCGACTCTTGATGAGTTCGCAGTAGCGTCTCGTCTCCTGCTTGGAGTGACTTGGCGTGATGTAGCTCACCCAACAAGCTTCCCTAGTCCGATGTAGTGCGGACGAGGACTTCTACTCTCACCGTGTGGAGTGCTACTTGATATAGCTCAAGTACTAAGCTTCGGGTTCCTTGGATGTTATCCAAGGGGAGGGTGCGTAGGTTCACAAGATGAGAGGGGTCACTCCTAGTTGAGATGAGACAATGTAGTCAGCAAGACCTAGTATTGATTAAGTCGAGCTTGACTCGACTTAGCAGCTCATAGAGAGCTTAAATACATTGTAGCTATCTGGAATATCAAATAGGTAACACAATAGCGTGAGAGTGTCAGGTAAATAACACAATAGCGTGAGAGTGAGACTTCGAGGAGACAATAGCCCGATGATGTCATAGGTAGGGAGTTCAGTATCGCAACAATAAGGAGTCCAGACATCGAGACGAAACAATAGGAGGCCTAGGCATGCCACCTGCAGCCAGGCTCTCTACAGAATGACCAATGGAGATGGGAGTGTTTGGGTTGTGGAATCGGGATAGGGCGTGTAGGGGGGATCTTGCCTCCGGCCACTGAGGGCGTGGTTTGCCCTGTTAGATCGAGGTAAGTCCATAACATTATCTCCCCTTTAAGGTCGAGCTTTCCACAGCTCTCAGTCACCTCGATCCTGGGCCTCCCAGTCAATGTAGTCATCATAGTCCTCTCCATTCTCGAGATGGTCGTCCTTCTCGGCTTCTTCCTTTTCTTGGGCTTCCCTAGCCTTCCGCTCCTTCTCGCGCTGCTTCGTCTCGTAGAGCCTCTCAACTGCCTTCATATAGGTGAGGGGATAGGCATCTTGGGCGTGTTTTTTGGTGCAGTTCCACACCTCCTGGCACTTGGCCAGGTTCTCGTCAGTCATAGGGATCTTATCTTGAGATAAGATGTGAGGGCCGACTCCGGAGCCTTCCCCGGGGGTAGGAACTGGCGTTCCTCGTCCTTTCCCTTTGCGTGTAGCAGAGGATGCCACCACGCGACGCGGGGCTGACTGTCCTCCCCCCCTCTTCGGTCCCTTGGGTCTAGCAGACGTGTGAGAACTAGGGGCATTTCGACTTCCCTCTCCAGGAAGTTGGCTAGGGGTTCTCGGGACGGCCTCCATAGGCTCATTGGTAGGGGTATTGGGGGGAGCGGCAAGAAAGGGCTGCAGGACCTTTTGGATGCGATCCCGACTTTCCTGCTCGGCTGTTTCTTTTGCTTTTTGTTGGAGTGTGGCGTATGGACATTGAGGCACCTTCCCCACGTGTCTGAACAAGATTGCACAGGGGTTCCCAGGTAGGCATTGGTTGTGAGGGTCGTGGCATTCGTCCTCTGTGTGTCCCGCCCCCAGTCCATGATAGTGGCAGTTAGCGAGGAGTTTGGGAGTATGGGGGAGATGGAATCGCTGCCCGAGCCCCATCGTCATGAGCCAATCTCCTCCTTCGCCTGGTGTCAATACCCTAGTGGGGTCTCGGTTGTCATATGCCTCCCGGATCCGTTCCAGTGCTTGCGCCTCCGTGAGGTACCTTTTGGCGTCGCGGATGTCCGACTCGACGCTTCTCCTCTTTCGGTCTAGTTCGACCCACTTGCTAGTGAGCACCTGCGCCTCCTTGCTGAGGCGCTCCTGTTCTAGATCGAGATGTTTCTTCTCGATCGCCGACATTTGAAGTCGGTACATTTCGGCGAAGATTCCGTTGTCGTTGACCAGTTCCGCCCCCCTGATCAACGACCTGTCTTGGAAGTATTGTTCTGGGAGGAACCGGTCAAGGTCCTTCTCCTCGCACTCCCACGGGAAAATTCGGCGACTCGGGGTGGGGTGGAGACTTTCTCCGTACTCTGGCTTGCCTTTTCCCATGGTGCTGAACACCTTGGGGTCTCCTCCTTGGATGACGAATCTTTGATACTTCGCCCCCTTCCATTTGTACGTATCTTCTTGCAGTACTTCTGTTTTGGTGAACCCTCGACTTGGGTTCCACTGGACCCACCCTTTACCTGGATGGTCATCCTCTTGTTGACTTGGCTGCTGCGCTGATGGTTCTGATGGGGTAGGCTCGTGGATATTGGTTCGTGTCGCCGCCGGGGTATTGGTGACTTCTTCCTCCAAGGGTCGCCCGGTACTGGTTGGGCTGGGAGGTGGGAGACCGACCGGCCCCTCTGTAGGGGTTGCACCAGCTCCCTTTGCCCCTTCATCAGGGACTTCGGAGGCCAGTCGGACAGGTTCTTGGAACCCCGAAGCTTCACCTCCCGTACTACTGCTTCCCAGTGGGACGATTCTTGGGCCACTCCAAGTTCTGGCGGTACTTGGAGCTCGGTGATGCTGGCGACACTTTCTTCTATACTAACTGACCGTTCCTCTCTTCGAGGGGGGTTCGAAGCTCTTCGGGTGTATCGGGACGGGTGGAGACCACTGAGATGTGAGAGGGGGTTGGGGAAGAAGGAGTGGACATCGGAGATATCTTTAGGCGACTGAAGTTCTCGACGAGAGAGGCGATGGAGGAGTGGGGATCTTGGGAGCCATTTGGCCTTCCTTTTGTACCCAAGCGGTTCT
>WTXJ01000223.1:0-22633 GCA_022376545.1 Russula dissimulans | reverse complement strand
ACTTTTGTCCTTTCTTGATGGTGGCAAAGATGGGCCTGGCCATATGAGCAAAGTTTGGTATGAACCTCCTTTGGTACTGCAAGACTCCCATGGTTCGCTGGACGTCTACCTTGCTCTGGAGAACTCGAGGCCACTTGCTGATCCATCTCGTTTGGCTGGATCTACTCTCATCTTCCCCGCTTCGACTAGGATTCCTAGGAATTCCATCTGTGTCTGTTCCCATTGACACTTTGCTGGTCGTAAATGATATCGATGCTTGGCCATCAGTCCAAGTAGTTCATGCGTGCACTGCTTGTGTCCTTCCTTCCCTGTGGGCGTCTTCTTGCTGGCTATGAAGAAGTCGTCCATGTAACTGCCGGCTGAAGTGTCCATGTGATCGAACCATTTGTCCCTCCATGGCCTGAAGTCGCGCCACATCAATCGCGTCCACTGAGCTGGGGCGTTTTTCATTCCGAAGTACAGCACTTTAGGTTGATACGTCCCTAGTGGCGTTTTGAAGGCTGCTTTCTGCCGGTCTCCTTCTTCGATAGGAATGTTATTATACCCCCATCTGATATCGAACTTTGAGAAGATTTCTTTCCCCTCCATCTGTTGCAAAAGGCGGTCAATTCGAGGTAAGGGACCATTATCCCTTTTTGTCCATTGATTGAGTTTTCGATAATCGATGATGAGTCGTTTATCGGCACTATTCTTCTTGTTTATGAAGAATACAGGGGAAGTGTAAGGCGAGGCTGATTCCTCGATAAATCCTTTTTCTAGCTCTTCTGCAAGGAACTTCTTCAGTGTTTCCGTTTCCGGTTTGGTCAAGGGGTAGACTTTGCAATCCAACTGTTCTGGTGCTCCTGATAGCAACTCCACAGTGGCGTTTGGGTTTCGATCAGGAGGAAACCTTTTGGCTGCTTCTTCTGAGAAGACTTCTTTGTACTTCCGGTATTCTTTGGCACCTCGTGGGTTTGTGCGGTGTCCTTCTGATGGTATTGTTCGGCCATTTCCTGAGATATGGTTTGCCTTCTGACGTAGATGGCTTCATCTTCCTTGGGATTGCCCAGACTTTTTACGGCTTTGATCTGCCACCTGGCGACCATGCGGTCTAGGTGTTTGTACATGCTGCTTTGAATCTTGACCATGCCTTCAAGCAGCTTTCCTTTCCTCCAGTCCACTCTTGGGTTGAAGGTTCGGAGGAATGGGTATCCCAGTATCAGGCGATCCTTCCCTAGATTTGTGATGTAAAACTCTTGAAGGTCTTCTTGGTCATTGTAGGAGATTCTTAGGCGGCAGTAGTGAGTCATTTCTCCTTGTTTGTTCTCCGTTCCATCGACGTTGTAGACTTTGATTGGTTTGACTAGAGGTCGCTTTCCAACCTTCATTCTTTTCCAGGTAGTTTCGTCGATGAAATTTTCCGTAGCTCCGCTGTCCAACAGAGCTGTTTCTTCGGCCTTCGCATGAGCAGTTTGAAAGGAAAATGGTACATTCATGGAAGTGAGTCGTTTAATGTACATTTCTTGTTCTTCTCTGCTCATGCTAGTATTCCTAAGCCAGGCCGTCGGCTTGGAACTTCTCAAAAACCCTCGCTGATCAGTTTGTCGAACAGCTCCTCCTTTTCTTCAATGGTCAAGGTATTGATGTGCGCCATTAATCCTCCCTTCCCCTTAATTGATCCGACCTTTGTGGATGCTTGGGAGGCTACTTCATCCTTGTCGTCTTCTACCGTAGACTCCTCTTCTTCAGCCTCCATAACCTTGGCCGTGGGTTTCTTCCCAAATGTCGTCTTTCTGTCTGGGCAGTTCCTAGACATATGTCCTTGTTTCTTGCACCTGAAGCAACGTCCTTCGCTCATGAGTTTCCTTCGCTCTTCAGGTTGGATTTGTTGGAACTTTCCTGGAGGTCGGCCCTTGGGTTTAGTGTCGATGACGTCTACATCCATGGCATCTGGATCCCTAGGAGCTTTCTTTGGGATGGGGTGGTCTTTGAAGAACTGTTGGAACATGTTCTCTCGAACAGTAAGTCCTCCCCTTCCGAAGCCTCCAGCCTCCTGCTTGATTCTTTTGGCTTTGACAACTTCTTTCCTAGCGGCCTCTTGCCATCCTTCGAGGTCATCGTCCGCTGGACAGTTGTCCTTCCTTAAGATCGCGGTGGCCAACCAGGACTTCAGTCCCATCCTAAATGCCCGAACTGTCCCTTGGTGGTTTCTGTCCCACCCTAGTTCGGTGATGAGCGCATTGAAGGTGGAAATGTATTCGTGTAAGGGCATATCCTTCTTCATGCTCAATGCTGATAATTTGAACTGAGCATCTTCGAGTATGCTGTCGTCCTTCCAGGTGTTGACAAAGTCATTTTTGAACCTTATCCAGTGCTGTTCGTTATCTGCATTCATTCCGTCCGTTACTCTGTTGTTGGCAGCGCGGATTTGAGCTTTGGTCCATTCTCGAACCCTATCTCCTCTGATGTAGGTGATGGCTAGGGCTACTCGGCTCAGAGGTCGAGCCATTACTCTCTTGTGCGAATTGATCCAGGCCCAGACCGTGAAGTCATACATAAATGACTCTGCGTTTTTTCTGTTCCCATCGAAGATGTCTGGTGGGTGTCCGTCCAGTCCTCCTCCTCCTTGGGCTGCTTGTTGCATCGCGGCAGCCATTGGTTGAAGGGCTGGGGGGCCACCTCCTCCTGGGGGACCTCCTCCTCCTCCTGGAGGGTTTCCTCCTCCACCTTCACCGCCTCCTCCCTTATATGCTGGGCTTGGTACTGGGATAGGGGTGAAGGTAGTTTGGATAGAAGATCCTTCTTGTAGGCTTTGGAAGGTAACGTCTGCAACTCTTTCTTCGGTGGAAGTCATTGTGGCCATGATAAGCTGATCAAAAGCTTCGTTCAACCTTCGTTGTGGGCTGATTTCGACTGTCTTCAGTTGCCTAGTGATGGTTTCTACTTCTGGCAACAGCTGTGTTTCGACGTGAAGACTGTATTCGCTCCGATCTACTCCGTGTCTCTGTAGTATTGGAGTTTTCTCTCTTGAAGACTCTGACTGTCCGTCAGTTTTCGTGTCTTCGTCTGAAGAAGTGTCCTGTTTTCTGGCTTCTTCAGTCCGATAGGGTTCAGCTGCTGTCCCCAATCCGTGTTTATTCGGGCTCTCGACGAGATCTTTCTTGGTCGTCCAAAATGTTCTTTCCTCCGGACTCCAGTAAGTGTAATACCACTGATTGTTGACGTATTCCACTGGCACCCAGGTTCCTCCTATCCCTAGGATGGTGTAGGATGATTGGGCAAAGTCCTGTCATATTGACCAAAGGGCAATTCCTCTGAGTGCTGGAGGTAAATTGTCTGATCTCCTGTTCTGGAAGTCTGCTGCTTCCTCGGGGTCCTCTGGGAAGCTTACGATTATTGATTCTCGTAGCTCCTCCTTCTGTTTCCCCTGGAGTTTTTCTTTCAGAGCCTTCGTCTTGACTGGCTATTTAAAGCTCGACTTATGTCAAGAATCGCTGACGCTCGACTCTTGATAGAGTTCGCAGTAGCGTCTCACCTGTTCTGGAGTGCTAATTGATATAGCTCAATCACTAAGCTTTGGTGGTCCTTGGAGATTATCCAAGGGGAGCGAGAGTTGGTTAGACGATGAGAGGGGTCACTCCAATAGGTGAGATGATAGTCAGCAAGACCGATGTTTGATTAAGTCGAGCTTGGCTCGACTCTACAACTGTTGTAGGGTTTAAATACAAGTCTACTACTTAGGGATTTGTAAGTAGCAAGCACGATCAATAAGCAGTCTTTCTCAGGCCTGTCAGCTCTTCCTAAGTATCAGTAAGCCATCAGTAAGCTATGATATCATAGAGTGCGTTTTTGGACTTTTGGGACAATAACATGGGAACAATCAGTCATTAGATCAGTAAGCATATCAGTATCGGACCATCGTAAGTCTCACAGAACGTCAGAACAAAGGTACCACACTTCAGAACAATAAGGGGTCTAGGCATGCCACTTGCAGCTAGACTTCTTGCAGAAGGCCCAGTGCATACAGGCGTGTTTGGGGATAGGAATGGGTGTGGATCGAAAGGAGGAGAGATGGGTTCCGAGGTCAGGTGGTGGGACTTGTCCTGTAGATCGAGGTGAGTCCATAACAGACTGCCTGTCGGACTCAGTTCCTTCGGACCCTTCCTCGCTGATGGCATAACCATGCCTACAACACCACCAGGCCCATGAAAATGAAAGCTTGCTGCCAGACTTGCTGACCAGGACAACGTCGCCCAGCCCGT
Source organism: Russula dissimulans (assembly GCA_022376545.1). Classification (NCBI taxonomy): domain Eukaryota; kingdom Fungi; phylum Basidiomycota; class Agaricomycetes; order Russulales; family Russulaceae; genus Russula; species Russula dissimulans. The sequence continues at coordinate 18,392 of WTXJ01000223.1, read as the reverse complement.
GCTTAAGCAACAATCTCAAAGCCTCGTATCATCCAATGCTCATATCAATGTAATTAGGTTTTAGTCTTGCAAAATTTGAGTTAATCTCGTGTTTATTTTCTGTCCGTTTTGCATCACCCGCGGGTGTACCCTTGGTCGTGGGGAAGGGGTAACCCATACCCATAGTTGCAGGTACGGGTGAGCACAAAACCCATACCCGTGACCACGGGTATGGGTTGACGTCATGACACCCACGGGTCACCCGTGAAGATCACTAGTCAAGAAGTCAATGGCGCATCCGACGTACGTGCTGATATGCCAGACCTTGTGCACACTTGTCACTTGATAACAGTGAGGACAAGGATGAGGGGTGGTCCGACATGATGACACTTCCCGACTTGGTTCTTCCCCATGCACTCTACCTCCTTTGAACTTCATATTGCTGATACTGTAATTAAGCTATTTGTTGTGCTATGAATTTGTTTACGTTCATGTAAAGTGCTGTAGTTTCCTCAAAATGTCTTCCCACGCATCTGAAAGCTAGACGTCGATCTGCACCTGGATTGCACATGCTCTTCCGAATAACCGGCAGAAAGTGCTCAACACCCTGAAATGGATGACAATGGATTCAGGATACCAGAAAGCAAGGCAGACAATGGGATTCACAGCCAAAATAGATAACGACAACAAATGCTAGGGTGTCATCTTCAATTGATAATGAGAGCACCTGGATATTGATCAAATCTCACTGACAGGCTGCATAACTTCTTCTTTGGCCAGGTTTTTGGCTCCAAACCAAATGCGGTATGTGGCCTTTGCCAGCCCCTGGCAGAGGCCCTTCATTTGATCACTTCGATTTTCCCACTCAACTCTTGATCTATCTACATGAAACCTTGTATACACTATCTAGTACATTGTATGAACACACTGAATAATTTTTTTTGATAAAAAACCTGCTCTGGGGCGAAGGAAGGAAAGTGTGGTTTGTCACACCTGCCAACCGGTGCCATGTCGGAGTTTCTAGGTCCCGGGAAAATGATGAAGTGGCACACTTGCTAGCCGAGCTGAGTTCCAATGAATCCCAACTCTTGCCCAAATTTGGTGTGTGACACTGTGTGACTGTTCAAACGAAGGGCCTGGTCAGTGCCTGTTAGTATGAGTTCGCAACTCAACTCCCGAGTTGACCTAGCCAATCACCACCAAGATCTCGTTAGACGTCCCCAAATAACAAATTCTCTGAATTAAGTTATATTATATGGTCTCGAACCTGAACTAGCCATCATATTCATTGCCCACATATTACCTCTGCCCTCAGAAACTCCACCCATCACACCCACGACGATCCCTTTGGTGACTCACCCATGTCAGTTATCCATGCCAGTGGCCAGCTGGATGATCATCACGAAATTTCCATGCCGCCCCCGTCAAATCGGCAAACTTCAGATTTTTCCGTCCATTCACTCGAGAATCTTCAGTTCTACACTAGGGGCGACAATGACAACATTCGGCAGAACCTGGAGTATATTTGGCATACCATTAACAAGATTCTCTCAAAGGACGACCTGCCACCAGCCCCGCTTGCTAACGAGGCAGAATTTATGGGGAATGTCAAACGATTTGGAGAGGAAGCATTTATCAACGTACTGCAAAGGATAGCAGCCACTGGTTCTTGGGCGGATTTGCTCAACAACGGTATGTTATTGGATTCCTTCTACCTCACTCGTCCTGTTCATGATTTTGGTTTAGACGTCTTCTTTAAACGTGCTAGTACCGTGACAGTGTCAGTGTCGGACACCTTTAACCAGTCAGCGACTGGTGCGTAATTGTATCAAAAACGCTTGACGTCTTGTTGATCCACCTGGTGCACAGCTACCGTACAGGCATGGACTTCCACTTTCAAAGGCAATGCTGCAACTGTGCTTCTTTTGACCATTTCGGATTACCTTGGCAAGAAGGAAAAAATATATTCAAATCATTCAAACATCGTAAACTCGTCTGGGACTGGGAAATCTCGGATGGTGGATGAATTGGCGATGCAAGTTATCACGATCCCTATGTGCCTGCGCGAAGATGGGACCCAAGGTTTTCCATTCCTTCTGTTCTTCTTTTCAATGTGCTAATGATGTAATTCTACCAACTAGGATTTCCTCCCCCCGACCATCATTTGCGTCGCTGGCTCATTTCAATTGCAGATCCAATGGACCAAGCTCAAGTTGCAAAGAAGCTGCATTGTTTCATAACTGCACTCTTGACGGTCACACGAACCAGGCTAGAAGAAATTATCAAAGGTGATGAGATCGTACTTGCGCTCCAAATTACATGCTAACCAGGTTGCAGAAACCATGTCTCCATCTAATTCGTCTCAAAAGGATGTGGTTCTAGGGCGGCAAATGGAGCTGGCACGTACCTTCCGCGAGCGTATGACCAAAGGTCAATCCTTCGAGGCTTCGAATGATTATCGGAAAAAATTTTACCGGGACGTAATCAGCTTGGCCTCTGCAGAGGTAAATTTCTGTGCGCCTATTGGTTTTTTAAAGATGACGAATATTTCAAAGTTTACAAGAGATAATCAAGTGACGGAACCGGGTAGCCCTCCGAGATATGTTGATCTGAGTCAGTGCGGAGTTAGGGAGTCAGCGGAAGAACTTTGTCGCCTCATTGACCCACAGAAGACCTTGGATTCACCCAAAGGGCCTCGACGGCCACTGGTCATCCTCGCCTTCGACGAATCTCACCTCCTGACAGATAACCCGAAAAACTCAACATGGAATTTATTCCTTGAGTTGCGACGTACTCTACGAGAGATGGTTAAATCTCCCATATTCTCGCTGTTTCTCTCCACAGCACGAAGGTTTTACAAGTTCTCTCCGGAGATACGATCTGACCCTTCAACCCGCATCGCAAAAGCCGACCTTATTCCTTTGGATCCTATTTCGGAGATCAGTTTCGATGATCTCGCGTTCCCTGCAGGGGAAAATACTGTCACCTTGAATCGGGTGGTACAGATGGATTGGATTTCTCATCTCGGTCGTCCATTGTATGTGTACTTGCCATATTCGTTTGAAAAGCTGCTAACATTTTGCCTCGAGTAGGTTTGGCTCGTATCATGACGGCCTGCTGAGTCAAGCCAATGCCAAGGAGGAGCCAATGTTAAACTTTGCCAAGACAAAGCTGCTTGACAACAGGTCTACTTTGACCGACGCAGGTCCATCAGGTTCTCTGGCGTGTCTCTCTGTGCGCTTTGCTCTGGAGTTCAACATGAATCCAAGTTCTCAAGACGTAGCGTGCAAACAGGTCGAGCGCCACATGCGACTGTGTCTCTCGGCGACTACAAGATTCGACCATTTGCTCACTCTCGCCGGATCAGAACCACTCCTAGCCGAGGCCGCATTCGAGCTTATGAGGCACAGTGAAAGTCCAGTACGTCAGCTGGCAAACCATTCCGACTTGCACTGCATCGATCGTGGACGGCGGGGCGAGTTGGTCGCGGCACTCATCATCATGCAGGCACGTGATATTGCTGTAGGAGAGGGGAAACGATCCATCTCAGTCAGCGACTTTATGAAGGCCCTCCTTCCAGAGGCTCACTTTCAAACATTTCAAGCCTCTTACCCAGTATACTGGCGCGAAGGACAGCACAAACCATTTCACGATATCTTTAGGGACTACAGCATGTGGTTCAACCATGTCATCAAGGTCGAGAAGGGCAACATGATCAAAGCGGAGTCTCTCTGGAAATTTATCACCCGAGGGGCGATGGTGATGTGCAAGGACAACCAAAAGGGGGTTGACATTGTCTTGCCGGCCTGTCACAATCAGGAAAACCTTTCGAGGGATTCAGTTACTGCGATTCTCATTCAGGTCAAGAATGACAAAGACTTTCAGTGCAACATCAACAAGACACTATTTGACGGGATGGATCCACATCAAGTGGGCCTGTTCTCTGACCCCCAGAACTCGCGGCCAGTGATTCGACTTGTGTTCGCACTTGCCTCGGAGACAGCTGGCGTACTCTTTCCTGCCTCTCGTGAGCGTGAACGCCGTGGCGTTGATGAGTTTACCTCATTCGATATCTGGTGTGCGGGACTATCCGCAGCGACATTCAGATTCATCAGTGATGACCTTGTTGGGCCATACAAAATATTGCTGGACCGTTCGCTTCAGCCTCATGACGCATTCCAAATGAAGGAGGTGAAAGAGTTGGCAGAGGAGACAAGGATAGCTCGAGGAATTCTGAGGCGAGGGATGGCACCGCTGATCACGGACGAGCCAGGACATGACGCGATTCATGCCCGCGTCAGCGAAGAAGAATAATGGGCGGTTCCGGTCAATTTTGCGTATGGGTATGTTGTACTAACAGTTCCGTGTATGACTTTGTAGTCGCACTGTCCCCTCGTGATTGTAATTCAAACAAATGACAGAGAATCGTCGTTTCCAAATGATGTTGTTTTCTACATCTAATTTGATACCTGACTAGACCACTGCGCAAGTGCGATAGACACACAACAAGCATTCTGACCGCCATTACCATATCCGTCGTTGACTTGCCAGTGTGACAGGCCAACGGCAGAAAATGGTCATCGCTAACAATCGCTCACACAAGACAAAAGCCGCGATGCCAGCGTCTCCCTACTCTGTTGGAAGTGCAGCCACCACGCAGCTACGCTACAGCTATAACAGATTGTTTTCACAGTTTTATATTTCCCCCAACGACAGTAATGCAGAGCGCATTGCAATGTGCTGCACTTGGCATTAAGGTTTGATAGGTGCCCGTTGACCAGAAATTTATGCCACGCTGCTTGATGTTAGATCATTGCCACCGTCGTTGACAGTGCCAGTGACTTGTTTGAGTCTCTGTAATCTCCAGGTTGCATCATCCGTACCTCGTCATCGTGAGTCTCAGCACTTTCTTTACAAACACGAACCCCATTAGTATATTGCTGATATGCAAGCACATCCACATCAGCACCGCCAAAACCCGATTTCGAGCTCCCCGCATGTGCATCCGCCTCGGCCGGTGCCGCCGAACCATCTTCAAGTACCTCTGACCCTTTCATGGCATCACGAACGTGAACTATGCGGACGCGCGCCCTCGGACAGGTCCAGAGCCATTCCCCAAAACGACGTCTTCCCTATCCCCACGATGGATGCGCCCAAGTTTCTCGACATGCTCGGTCGCACCTCCGCGCGCATGGACAAGAACTGCCGCACTGGCAGGCGGATGACTCGGAAGCGTGCGCGCAAATTTGAGCTCAAGAACGGGCGCGACAATAAAGAAAAATCCTGCCCGAAAGCCAAGAAGGGTTCTATACATGCTGATGTCTTTGATCGTCTTTGATTCCACCGGTGTTCGCCCGAGTAGTACGCCCCTCTTTGGTGTGATTATCATCCTCGCCCTTCTCACCCCGGTATTTGACTAGTGTTTCACCACATGGCCGCCCACCCACACGAGAAGGCAGCCACCTCTGCGAAAGTGAACGACCACATCAGGGATGTGGGAAAATCCAAATTCGCTCAAGTCGCTCAAGTCAGCTCAAACCTATCAAATTCACACAACTTTTTGTAAATATGATACAATTAATGTGGAATTGAGACGCGTGTGCCTACAACTTGAGTCTGCTACAGTAGTAAATCACTCTAGCAAGTCACACAACTTGGCTCAAACCTTGCAATTCACTTAAATTCATTACAGTAGACCAACATTTTGTAAATATGATACAGTTAATGTACCCTGACACGGGCAGATTGGTGTGCAGGCATGGAGATGTCGGCAGGCAGGGGTGGGCAGCTGGCCACGCAGGCAGACTGGCAGATGGTTGGGCATGCTGCTGCCGTGCATCGTGTCGCGGTCGCCGCTGCTGCCGTGCGTCATGTTGCGGTCGCCGCTGCTGCCATGTACCGTGTCGCAGTTGCCGCTGCCACCATGCGTCGTGTTGCGGTCGCCGCTGCTGCCATGCACCGTGTTGTGGTCGCCGCTGCTGCCGTGCGTCGTGTCGTGGTCGCCGTGCGTCGTGTCGTGGTCGCCGTGCGTCGTGTCGTGGTCGCCGTGCGTCGTGTCGTGGTCGCCGTGCGTCGTGTCGTGGTCGCCGTGCGTCGTGTCATGGTCGCCGTGCGTCGTGTCGTGGTCGCCATGCGTTGTGTCGCGGTCGCCGCTGCCACCGTGCGTCGTGTCGCCACTGCTGCCATGCACCATGTCGCGGTCACCGCTGCCGCCATGCATCGTGTCGTGGTTGCCGCTGCCGCCGTGCGTCGTGTTGCGGTCGCTGCTGCCACTGTGCGTCGTGTCATGGCCGCCGCTGCCGCCGTGCGTTGTGTCGTGGTTGCCGCTGCCGCTGAGCATCGTGTCGCGGTCGCCGCTGCTGCTGTGTGTCGTGTCGCGGTTGCCACTGCCGCCGTGCATGGTGTCGCGGTCGCCACTGCCACCGTGCATGGTGTCGTGGTCACCGCTGCCACTGTGCATCGTGTCGCAGTCGCTGCTGCCGCCGTGCGTCGTGTCGCGGTCGCCGCTGTTAAGGTACGGTCGTGTTGTGGTCGCCACTGGCGTACCTCATGTTGTGGCCATGGCTGTTGCCATGCGTCGTGTTGTGGTCGCTGCTGCTGGCATACATCATTTTGCAGCCGTGGCTGCTGCCATGCGTCGTGTCGTGGTCGGGGCTGCTGCCGTGCATCGTGTCACGACCGTGGCCGCTCCTATGCCATTGCGATGCGGTCGCCACTGCTGCCATTGCCATCGTGTTGCAGTTGCCGGCGGTACTGTGTCTGAGTGAGTTCGGACCACAGAGGCAAGCGTAGCCCTACTGTGTCATTTGATGCTCAGCCGGCCAGCATAGGTGTTGAGGCTAGGGCAGATGCATGAGATGAGGGGGGGGCAGGAAAAGGAGAGGAGGAGAGCAAGCGAGCGTGAAGGCTTGAGCTCGACTGAGAGATTTTTGCCTCATAAGTCTGACTAAGCTCCCTTTTTTCGTATACCGTGCAGGATGTCCCTGTCTATGGTAGAGTACGGAGAAGGGGAGTCACCTTGATAGTGTAGTGGTTATGTTGCCTCAGTTTATGTAAGCCATACCTGAGGTATGCCGGAGGACGTCATGAGTTCGAATCACGCTCGACGCACAATATAATGCAAATAATTTATGTGATAATTTATATGTGAAATAATTTATGTAAAAATCAAAATGCCTCTTCTGTAGTTTATAAGTCTTAAATTTGTCACGCTGGATATACCATGAGTAGATTACTATATTTGGACTTGCATGATGTGACATGAGTCAATGAAAATCAATGCAATTGTGACCGCAACTGAAGGATGCAGTCCAGTTAGGTTATAGTCTTTTTACAGTCCATGCAACTGGCTATCTCGCAATTATTTGATCAAATTTTAAGTTGATCAGGAATGCCTAACATTAGATTCTGTAAAATTTCCTCAAGTTTTCTCAAATTTTATGAGCAGCTCAAATGCATCAAATGAGTCAAATTATCGTAAATTTGAGTGGTTTGTACAAATTTGAGTTTTCCCATGTCCCCGATGCAGGAGAACGCAAACGGCGAGATCGCATTGGAAGGACTGCAGCAACCTGCTCAAGCTGCTGCTGGTGACGGTGACGGGGGGAGCAAAGACTAGTGATCTTCACGGGTGACCCGCAGGTGTCATGACGTCGACCCATACCCGTACCCGTGGTCGCGGGTACGGGTTTTGTGCTCACCCGTACCCGCAAATACGGGTATGGGTTACCCCTTCCCCACGACCAAGGGTACACCTGTGGGTGATGCAAAACGGACAGAAAATAAACGCGAGATTAACTCAAATTTCGCAAGACTAAAACCTAATTACATTGATACGAGCATTGGATGATACGAAGCTTTGAGATTGTTGCTTAAGCACGGGCTGGGTGACGTTGTCCTGGTCAGCAAGTCTGGCAGCAAGCTTTCGTTTTCGTGGGCCTGGCGGTGTTGTAGGCATGGTTATGCTGTCAGCGAGGAAGGATCCGAAGGAACTGAGTCCGACAGGCAGTCACAGACACCGACCGACGTTGCCGTGTCAGTCGAGTCGTGTTGGGTGGCAAGATCAGTTGATGTTGGGTTAACTACTCTATTTGCTTGAATGTCCTTACTATGGCATGTTTCCTTCAATGATCTACATTCTATTTGTGATGCTTCTCAGATTGAATGCCATTTACAAGTAGCTAATTAGTCATGCGTGCGCGCGCAGCATTGGGAACCAATCAATGACTCCGCTCACCTTAACAGGCACATTCTAAGTTCAAGGCGCATGGGTGGTGGATTGCCTACAAATCATGTCTGTCTGTTTATCATTGGCAAATAACAAACAAACAACAATGAATGTTGCAAAATTTTCAGAGTCATTGCCAGCCAAACAAGCGTTTGGGCCGTACCCATGTCACGTGACAAGAGATGTCATTCAATGTCCACTAGTGTCGTTCAATGTTCAGCGTGACATGTTTGTTTTTCTTCGCCACTCGCAACATTCAAGCTCGTGCATTCATATGTTACATCAACAGCCGCCATCTTTGGTGCCATGATGCTGCAAGTCCACTTTGATGGGCTTGTTTTAACTGCAAGTGCAGCCTTTGGATCTGACACATTGCGTGGCACTTGTGTGTTACATTGATGACCACCATCTTTGGTGCCGTGATGCTGCGAGACCACTTTGATGGGCTTGTTTTAACTGCAAGTCCTTCAGATCTGATGTGCCAGTGTGAGGTTTCAACACCAATGTAGGGTTCCCCTTGGAGCTGCGCGCGGAATCAACTCGCCGGAGCACCCAGTCACTCAAGCTCAAGGCGACTTGTCAATACGGACAAACAACTCACTCCTTTCCCCCACCACTACGCCCTCACCGCCGTCTTCGCCAACGATCGCCTGTGCAACACGGAAACGCCAAGACGTCAACCTCCCACCCTTTCTACTCACTTCATTCCTGTCCATACCAATTCCTGTCAACACTATCCCCTTTCCCTCTAGTTTCTCGCCATGTTCATCGTCCCTTTAATATGTCGCTAGCACGCGACGTCATACACTCTGATTTACTTAGATACCTGCTGATGCTAAACATTCCTTACCATTACACTAGCTCCCTTTCCACCTTCGCCTCTATTCATTCAGTGCCCCAACGTGGCTGCTATTCTTACCTCCGAAGGTTACACAAGCCTAGCCATACTGTCGTCCCTCACTTCAACACTTTTGTCTACTATCTACAAAGCTTACCAAATAGGTATCTCTGCTGTATTTAAGGACACCCTCCAGCTTGTGGAGAAAGTGGTCAATTAGTCCACTCTTTGATCAAATCAAGTCCCTCTTCTGTTCTCTCATCTCTCTACGTCCTCGTCCGCCCATGTTCGCTCATCGACTCTGTGCCTGTCTCTGCCCCATATTACTCACCGTTTCAGTGTCCGTCTCCGTCTTGCACTGCCGCGTGCGTCTCATCTCATCTCACCCCGCCTAGCCTTACCACTGTCGCCTTCCCCTTTCCTCTTCCTCCCCCCCTCTCTCTCCTATCTTTTACCTCTTGGTCTACTTGATTCTACTCACATCAATGCAGCACTCTGCACACCAACTTTGCATGTTTTTCCACTATAAGTGACACTCGTCATCCATAATGCCTTGACTGATGATTTGTTCAGTCAACAGTAGACTTAGTATGCCCATTTGTACCCAGTTTCTCGTATTCGCATTTGGTTTGACCATAGTTGTATTGGCACTTGTGTGCCATTGCTCTATTTTATCATTGCTACTATTGATACAGTAGGTAGTTGATAATACACTTGTTTATTAACACCCATTAATGGTCGTTATCAAAAGTCTGATCCATCCGCAAGATATCATTTATTTATTGATAAATTACATCCTGATCCATCCGCAAGATATCATTTATTTATTGATAAATTACATCCTGAACCATCCGCAAAATATCCATAATTTATCAATAAATTACATTGTGGCAATGAAATTTGCGATAATTCATTAGTGAGGTAAATTATCAGTAATTACTGCTTGCTAATGCGGGAGGTTCTTCCCGATGAGGGTGTCTAACCCATATACCCACGGGTTTAGTACGGGTTTGGCATGGGTACGGAGATGGTCACCCATACCTGTAGGAATGGGCACCCGTACCTGCAACCCATGCAGGTACGCCTACCCGTTGCAGATCACTACCCTGGTGTCTGGTATTCCCGTACGGCAAAACACAGCCATGGTCATCGGGTCTGGGCTATACTGGTGTTTGTTGTCTCGGATATGCTGGCTGCTCGGCAGGCTGGCGGGTTTGTGAGCCCAACAGCGACATTTTTCTGCATGCTCTGCAACCTGAAGATTCAGGATATTGAAAACCTTGATAGACGTACTTGGCCAGAGTGAAATGCTAAGGAACATGGCCAGTTTGTGAGGCAGTGGAGAGATGCACAAATGACTAAAGAGCAAGAGACTGTTTTCAAGGATCGTGGAATAAGGTGGTCCCCTCTTCTCGACCTACCATACTGGAACCCTATCCTCTTCACTGCCATCGAACCCATGCACGTTTTCAATGCCAGGCTCTTCCAGACTCACTGTCGGCTGGTCTGGGGCATCGACACCACTGCCTTAAGTGGTGACGGGTTGACACTGCAATCAGCCATGGGTGTTCCCAGGCCATCGGATTCAGAATTGTGTGAGTGGTATGCAGTCATCCACAAGCTGGAGGGACAGGACCTCCGACAAAAACTCATGGACTGTGCTCACAATACTCTGTGGCATATCTGCAGCAACAATGAGTTGCATCGTGCAGGTCAAAGTCGGCAGCTTGTAGAGGCCATTGTTGAATGGGTAAGTCAGTCCACAGGGCTCATATGTATGCATATACTTATGTTAGACGCAGCACAAGATGGTCTCACCTGATACAATTTGACCCCCTGTTGTCCATTCTACAGAGCTTAATCAAGTAGCCAATTCAGCCTCCTTCACCCCCCAAACTGATGTTAGCGACGCAGAATCTCAGACAAACCTTGAAGGAAGTGTCACTACAGATGACTCTGTGAGTCCAATCTAGGCAGTATTTGATATTAATCTTGACTCTTCTTAGATGGCATCAATGCATGCTCTGCAAAGTGCCATTGACAAATGCATCAAGCAACTGAATGATCGTGCTTCCCCAAATACAGTATTGTGGGCAAAAAAGGCTGTACTGGAACACGTCTGCCATGATTACTGCAATATAACACAGAACGAGCTTGATAATCTTCACACAAAAGATGAGCTATATGCAGCGGCAGCTGCTTGGGTATGTGCGTAGTATCCTTGAGAGCAGCTTCACCTAATTTTGTATCAGGTAGAAGTCCATGTCCTATCTCCAGAGGATTCTGGAAAAGGCAGGAGTACCAGATCTGCTACTGGTGCAATTCTTGGGAAGGACATTATGGAAGCCATTTGGGCAGACATGAAACATACTGAACTTCCCTCCTAGGTGATGGATGTTCCTCCTAACTGGGGTACTGCTGCTCATGGAAAACTCAGTGCAAATAACTGGAGAGTCATCTGCACCGTGCACCTTCCGATCACCCTAATCAGACTTTGGGGGGGTGATGATGCACCTGAAGACCGGAAACGCAAACTTGAGAATTTCATGGACTTGGTTGTGCAGTTCAGATCGCCAACCTGCGGTCAATCTCTAAGAACGACATCGAACTATATGAGCATTACATTCATCGCTACTTGACCGGGTTCAAAACATTATACAAGCTTGCAAAGGTGAAACCCATACATCACGCGGCCTTGCACTATGGTGACATTCTTCGAGGCTTTGGACCTGCGCACACCCATGGAGTTGCTTTTTATGAACGATACATACATTCCATGCAAAGTGAGAATCACAACATGAGGCTCGGTTTGTAGCTGATCTCTTATGTGTACTTTTGCGCCAAGCACTCACCAGCATCAAATTAGGTGAACTCGAATTGACGTTCATGCGTAGCTCTGCAAGAGAAGCAAAGCTATGTGCACTGCTCTTCGACCATGGTGAAGTCCATGAAGATGTTGAGGAACTTGTAAGAACATATCAAGCCTTCCTCGCCAAGGATGTCCGTGAAACACACCTGGTCCATATGGTTGATATGACCCAACTGACACAGCAACCGGATCTCATCTTTGATGAGGTGTGTCTGCGTGATATGAGTATCCCTGATGCTGTACTTCTTCCATTTTTGCACTTTTTATGCCAAAAGCGTGCAACTACCACACATTCCACTGACAGGTCTCCCGGTTGATCAATATTTCCCATGGCTAAGTTCTTAGACAAGTTTTCTTTTCGAGGAGTTCAATATTCAACTGCCAGCTCCCAAACACGCAATAGCCATGTTCTTTTCAGACCTTTCAAGCTTGATTCATCTGAGCTTGATTCATCTGAGTCATTGACCAATCTCCAGCCAGGCCAAATCATACATGCTTTTCTCCATTCCCAAATCAATACTCGTGCACAGGAAGACAAGGGACGAGTTCACCATTCTTCCATTTGCCTCTTCATTCAGCCCTATCTGCCTGTTCAACCAGAACTTAGCGACGTTGACAAGTCTTATCAGAGATTTGGCCCTGCTGGAGGGTTTTTATTGGCACGAACGCTAGGGTCACCCATAATTGTGGACACATCCAGCATCATATCCCATGTGGCAGTAACACTGCTTGAAATATGGGGGTATGAAGTCATCCATGTCCTTCCCATGGATAGGGTTAGTTGGCTCCCTTTATAAGTAAAGAGGAATCACTTATGATTCGGCACTGTCGATCACCAGCTTATGCAGATGCAAATCACATGCGCCAATGATAATGAGGTTGATAACTGCCCTGAGGCCCCTGACATCATCTGAAGATGAAGTGTATTATTTTTGCTTATAAAAGTGTCTCAGAGAAAAACAAATAGTCTAGTGATATAGTACACAGTATCTACTGTACGATTAGCATAAAATCAGGCTCTCTGGGAGCCCAGAATGTTATTCGCGCTCACTCTTTTTCAAGTTTCCCCTGCTCATACGCTCTTCTCGGATCTTCCCAGTAGTGTTGCCACGGCTTGGCTAAAAAGCAGCTTATTTATGAGCCGAGCTGAAATCAAGCCGAGCCGAGCCGACATTTCGGCTCTTGTACAGTGCTGGACAGCCAAACACGGTAAATTTTGTTGTGACCGAATGAGATTTTTTGGGCACAAACTAACCTCGGAATCATGCTCAGAGGGGCTGAAAACGTACAAAAACACCTTTTCCTAAGCTTTCCCACGCATTTTGGGTTGGCCATTATTTTTGGTTGATTTTTAAACTCTTTTTTGGGCTAACTATTATTTTTGGTCGAATTCTAAACCCTTTTTGGGGTTGGTCATTATTTTTGGTCAAATTTTAAACCCTTTTTGGGGGTGCATTGCCTGCTGACCAACTTGTCATTATCTGCATCATCTGGAGGTGCAATGTGCAATGGACTTGGGCTTGGAGCAGCCAATTGCTCACACGGCTGCTGCTGCTGCCTCAATTTCTGTTTCTTTTTTTTTCGCAGGCGCCCTCGAGGTCGTTTCGGTTTCTCCATGAGGGTTGGGATGGGATATGTGCTGGTGTGGGTGAAGGGTTCAGTGTTGTGCAGACATGTTTTTGCCTGCCATTGTTGTCTTTCTTCGTGTTTTCATTTAAATTGCATTGTCACTTTAAACTGCCTCATGGAGAGCTGGGCCCACTCCTTAAACACAACTGCATGTGTGCATGTGGACGACATTGGTCATTTCTTGTATATCCCATCGTTTCTGTCTGCTTCTCGCACTCACTCGCTGTCACGTGGGCACCCTCCAGCCGCTGTCACGTGTTTTTTTCTCACTCATACAGATTTTTTCACGCAAATCTGAGATTGCTATTGAATACAGCCAATGAAAAGGAGTCGGATGGCACCTTTTCCGAGTCCGAGCGCTTAAATTTCAGGGTTGGCCAATATTTTGGGTCAAAATTCAGGAAATGTTGATTTTTCGGGCCAGCTCACATTGAATTACATTGACAGGTGCCATAGCATGCCCACCAAGCCAATTTACAGCATTTCTGGCCATTTCCGAAAGGAGAAAAAATGATTTAAAATTGTCAAAAAAATTTACTGTGTTTGGCTGTCTGGCACTGTAGTCACATGGTTTTTCAGCTGAGCTGAGCCGGACATGAGCCGCGCCGAGCCGCGCCGAGCTGAGAGCCATTGGCTTGTTGACCCGATTTGGCAGTTTCATGGCAATCGCATCGCGACAAACGCAGAGGCACTTTCCAGTCCATCGTACCCCCTCCTTAGACCCGAGGCTCCCAATCAGGGCTCTCATCACCCAATCCCTTGAAGAAAACCTCATGGTCTGAACCTCAACTGACATCAGGTGGGCACAGTGGCTTCGTGTGGCGAGGGGCTTTCAGCTCTGTGTGGGCTTGAAAGATCGCTGTTGTGAAGTCTTCGATGGCTTCGAGTGCAATGTCAGTCCCTTTTTCACTCATCTAACTCATTATTCTGGTTGACCATTGATATTCAGGGTCATGATAAGCTGTCCAGCTTGTTGAAACAACATTTCAGCATCACTTTAGAGGCAGAGGACGTCTCATTCAGAGGTTGGAACTGAGGAGCAACCGACTTTCGAGGTGCATACCCTTTGTCTTGGTGTCTGTGCTTCTTGGGCCCACTCAGCCATGCTCCTAACAGGGCTCAAAGCGAATCTGAAGGCCGTACGAGGCCATCTCTTCATGCTCAACAAGTTCATCTTCTTTGTCTCGAAGCAGCCCATGCTGATCGAAATCCCCAACATCCACCAAGTTGTCTTATCGCGTGTCGGGGTGGTCATCGTGAGCGTGTACACGTTTGACATGCAGATCGTCACAAACCCGGGCCCTGAGTACACATTCACGTCGATCAACTGTAAGGATCCCCTCGGAGCTGTGTGTGAAATCGACTCGTCGGAGCGCCCGCACACATGAGCACAAGGCAACATGTCAATACGCACAAACAACTCCCTTGTTCCCCCGCCACTATGCCCTCGCCGCCGCCAACAAAACCGTCTTCGCCGATGATCGCCTGTGCAAGACGAAATGCCAAGATGTTCATCGCCCCTTTGCTGTGTCGCTAGCACGCGACGTCGTACGCTTTCGTTTACTTAGCTACCCGCTCATGCTAACATTCCTTACCTCTACATTAGCACCTTTTCCCTCATCGCGTCTATTCACTCAGTGCCTCAACGCAGCTCCCGTACTTACCTCCGAAGGCTGTACAAGCCCAGCCATCGCCTACTTACTGACATCTCAACCTCAACACGCTCGTTTATTACCTTACTAAGTAGGTATCTCTTTTGTATTTAAGAGACCCTCCAGCTTGTGGAGAAGGACATCGAATCAGTACACCCGTCTGTCAGTCAATTCCAGTCTCTCTTTTTGCCTTTCCCGTCTCAGTGTCCGTCCCGTCCTGCGTCAAGCCCGTCGTCTCTGCATCCCGCGTCCATCTCGCCCCGTCTCGCCCCGTCTAAGCCAACCGCCGCCGTTCTCTCTCCTCCCCCCTCTCTCCCTTTCGTCTTCATCTCACACTCCTTCTCATCTACCGGATTTACTCGCATCATTGCAGTCCTCTGCACACAACAAGGAGGAGCACAAGCCGACGGACACATGCCTCAAGGACAAGAAGATGTGCGTGAAGAACGAGATGCTGCCAGACGGTGATCTGCTGCTCGCAGTGGCAGGAGGTGACTCGGACGAGGAGACTGCAGAGTATCGCTGGTGATGACAACGAGGAGCCACACATCATGATGCAAGAATTCCAGATCGTGCTCCTCCTTGGTGAGCAACATCGCCTCTTCCTCAGGCTTGGCATCGCTATTTCGTCTCTCCGGCGTCATTTTTTCTGCCTTGAAGAAGCCCGCTTTTCCTCTTTTCCTTTTAGCTCCCTCTACCTTACAATACAGTACGCCACCCGTTCGACATCGCCAGCAACCAACGGCTTACAATTCTCGTGCCAATGGCATCGTTGAACGCCAACACCATACCATTCGGGAATCACTTGTAAAAGCCTGCAACAGCGATGTTTCAAGATGGCCGGCTCTCG
This sequence comes from Russula dissimulans, assembly GCA_022376545.1. Lineage (NCBI taxonomy): Eukaryota > Fungi > Basidiomycota > Agaricomycetes > Russulales > Russulaceae > Russula > Russula dissimulans. The sequence goes on along the minus strand of WTXJ01000223.1, from coordinate 2,348 downwards.
CGCCACTCGACTTTTGGGCTGACCGCATTACCATTCATAAATCAACTGGCTATTCCCCATTTTACATGGCTCACAGCATAGAGCCTATTCTTCCCTTCGACATTACCCTTGCAACCTTCCTTGTGCCTGACCTCACCAAGCTCTTGTCCACCACCAATCTCATCACAACACGAGCATGCCAACTCGAGAAATGCGAAGACGACCTCTCTGCCATCCAAGACAATGTCCTCAAGAGCCACGTCACCTCAATCCAACAGTTCAAACGCCAATACGAGAACACCATCCGAGATTTTAATTTCAAGCCAGGCACTCCATCTTGTGCTTATCCGCAACTCAGCAGCTGACTCGGAACTTGGACGCAAAATGAAGGCTTGCTATTTCGGGCCAATGGTCGTTATTCGAAGGTCTCGTAACGGTGCATATCGCCTCGCTGAGTTGGACGGCACAGTCTTGAAACTTCGTTATGCCACTTTTCGTCTCGTCCCCTACTTTTCTCGCTCTCGCTCCGCCATCCCCGTCACACATATTTTGGACCGTGAAGATCTTGTTGCTGCCATCGAAGAAGCCAATGTCGACCTTGCCGAAGAAGTTGACCGGGGACGGTCAAAATTTTAACCCCCCGGGAGATGTAACGTGAGCATACGCTTTGGGCTCGAAAAACACCCAAACACCGCTTGATCTGACCTTTGGAAAGGATGCTTCTCCTTCTCACAGAACACCACGACCTCCCGCACGTCCACCTCCTCTCACGCTTCTGCCATGGTGTCTGCGCCCATGCCCACGCCAACAGGAGCAAAGCAGGCACTTGCCTCACGTGCCGGTACGATCCGCTCTTCTTCACCAATGTGCGCACACATACACCCAAACCATCACCCCTGATGCCTGCACTGCAAAGCGCCAGAACGCAGGATGGTGCAAACTGTCCATTGACATTGACTCTGACGAAACGGACTGGTTACACGCATTGTACCACGTACGGTAGTTAGTATGTCTCCTTATGAGACAATGGACTTTGGCACAGCGTCCATATATGGTAATCCTAGTTTGAGCGATATTGTGGACGCCTTTACTCACCCCTTATTCCATATTGGACACATAGCCATCTAACATGTATATAAAGCACCTATGTAGAAGTGCAATACGTATCTCTCTACACCTCACTCATACTGCCTAAGTGTCTATCACACCAAGGTGAGTGCTTAAGCCTGTATGCTGCGCTAGTTGCTGCGCAACAGGTTATGGGCCCTGCTAGCCAAGCGCCTTCAATGGCCGCTCCATTGGCATAAGTACCCCTTACAGCTTTTATGCCGCTCTTCTATAATCGCTATAAAAATGCTGACGCACACCAAGCTATCTTATCAGATCTAAACCATGTCGTCTAGCAACGCTGTCACCCTTGTCCCCATCTTGGATGGAACCAACTATGGTATCTGGGCGAAGGCCATGCAAGCCTTCCTGATGTCCATTGGGCTGTGGAAATATGCTACGGGCAATGATACTGAGCCACCCTTGGATGCGGACGGAGCTACCGCTCATGCTACCTGGGAAAAGGAAAGAGCCCAGTGTATTGGCAATGTTGTCCTTTGGACTACTGCCCCGATACAGCAGGAAGTCGGCGCAATACAGGATCCCGAAACGCTTTGGAATCACATCTTTGCTCTCTATGGAGCTGTGACCCTCATGAGCATTTACAAAGAATTCCGTACCGTCACTACCATGACTTTCAATCCGGCTCAACACCCTGCTCCCCAGTTAGACAAAATGCAAGCCGCATTTTCCCGCCTCTTGGCATCCTCCATGCCTGTTCCAGACCCTATGCAAGGTCTTATCTTGCTCAATCGAGTCCCCAATCGTTGGAAACATCTTATCCCCATCATAACGCAGAACTTTGACGTCGAAGATCTGAACTTCAAAGAAGTTCGCGATGCAATTCTTGCTCAATGGGAATCTGAGCAAAACCGGAACAAAGGGAAGTTTAATAACAACCCTCAGCATGCAAATAAGTTGTCAGCTGTCAAACGCAAACGCGGTGACCCTCGCTTCTCTCAGCAACAGGGTAACAGACAGAACAACAACAACCAGAACCAGAATAATGACAACTGTCAGCGTGGCAATCGCGGCAAAGGAAAAGGCAAAGGCAAAGGCAAAGATCGTCAGGATGACGATCATCAGCACTCGCATCTTGCGAATGTCGCCTCTGCGCCTCCCCCCTCATCCACTACTGTCGTCCAAGTTACCCCACATGGGTTGACTAAACGCCGGGAAACCGTTCCCCTTCCGACTAAGCGCTCCAAGGGACCTTACCAGTCCCTTAACAAAGCTTATACCCTTGCTGATCACTTGGGCGT
>WTXJ01000222.1:0-22817 GCA_022376545.1 Russula dissimulans | reverse complement strand
TTCCCACAGCCAGCCCCAGATTTGGTAGAAGGGCAGGAAGAATGGGAAGTGGAGAAGGTTTTAGATTCAAGGCGCAAAGGAAGGCGCAAGAGACTACAATACCTGCTCAAGTGGAAGGGATATGCAGATGCTGACAATACGTGGGAAGACGCTGATCAAGTATTTGCAAAGGACTTAATCAGCCGATTCCCATAAAGAGAACCCTAAAGCAATAAAAGTCATTCACTTTAAAGAGGGCGATGAAATGGCCGGAAATGCCAGCTCTGAGACCTCAGGCCCCTCTCCCTCGCATCCCTCCATTGCAAGTGTCTTCGCTTCCATCGATTTTTCCTCCCCCGCTTTTCAAACCTATCGAGTGCCAAGAATGTCTGGAGCAAGCTCGCCTAACGTACAAGACAACACTTTTTTGTCGGTACCACCGGCATCTCCACCGCCTCTACGAGTCCCGCTACGCCAATCAAGTCATGGCAGCAGCTCAAGCGGAGTGAGGGACGATCCCAGCGAAGGATTACCGGGCACGGCCGAAAGCATCCCCGAAGAAGAAGAAGAAGAAGAAGAAAGTTGCCACGTGAGCCTTGAGGAGAGTATACCTGAGGTTTCAGAGCTCCACTACCCAAGCGACGTCGGTTCGGAGCAAGTCCGAGCAACGACGAGTAGAGTGGAGGAAGGGATGCCAGAAGTAGAGATCACGGAGACGAGGGGGGAGACACGTGCTGAGTCACCAGCACACTCGATCCACAATGTGGATACTGACTCCAAATCCACCGCCGAAGCCATCAGGAGAGAATTCGGAGATGATTTCCCAGGACTCCTGTGGACGCCTAACACGGGATTCTCCAACATCAGCGTAAGGCAGCGCGATGGGACGTTCGCAGATGCAAAGTACGTCCGGTTCGCTATCGAAGGGGAGGAACCGTGCATCTACGGTTGTAATGGCATCGGTGCACCCAAATATCGACAAAAGCTGTACGCCTCAGCATGCTACAACCAGTTCCCCCACAACCCAGAAGAAAGCGTCGACGCGTTCCTAGATGACAGCTTCTTCCAACGTGCTAGCCTGCGCGGGGCGGAGCTCCTAGGAGACATGGGCGTTCTAGCAGAGATCTATCGGCTCAACCGATATGATAGAGAGCAGAGGGCTCTCAAGCTGAAGAAACGAGAGTGGGAGAAGAGGGAGAGGGAGTTGATGGAGCAATACCGGCAGATCAGGGAAGAAGAAGACCGCGCAGAAGAGCAGAAGAAGTTGGCAGCGCAGCAGCTAGCCCGAGCAAAGGTGAACGCTCGGATTTATGAATGCCTTACTCATGCATCACGAGAAGCTGCAGCACTGTTGACGGCTGAAGGACCTGCATGGCTCGAAGCGTTCACTCGTTCCGCAGGTACCCCAGCACCATCACACCCTACCCCTGTTCTAGCCGAAGAAGAGCCGATCCGAGTGGTGCCTGCTCCAGTCCAAGCACCAGCACCAGAAGAAGCTGCGCCGAGTACTTCCGCATGGGGGCGTCCCGTCCTCCCGGGTGGAAGGATTGAAAGGCATTGCACGTACTGCCACTTCAAAGGGCACTTAGACGAGGATTGCCCCGCTCCTCACACTTCTTGCACCACCACCGCCTGTATCGTGGGCAGTCACCACCGCAACTACGTAACCCACCGGCCACGATGTGTGCAGTTCAACCACGCGCTGCTACAGGTAGTGCTTGGATTCCACTCCGAACCACCACCAACTCGGCCCCCGACCGAGGTGCAGCTAGAACGCGAAGAAGTGGCTCCATGCCAAAGCACAGCACCACCCCCATACTCTCGACCCCCACGCACAGCCACGAGCCCAGAAGGCAGTCGAGGTCGGTCTAGGAGGGGGAGACGAGGAAGAGGAAGGGCAACACCTTCCATTGACGTGCCCACACAGGCGCTCACGCTGAACGCTAACCTGCAGCGTTCTCTAACCCCAGGGGTCAGCTCACGGGATGGGTACCCACGCACCTGGCCCCATATCAATTTCATCGCTAGGGAAAACAACATCCCTATTTATCAAGCTCGGGAGCGCTTTGCGAACTACGACATCGCATCCCTCTACGAGGCTTGGAGGACTCCCATTCCTCCAGCACCACGCATGCCTGACCCGCGCGAAGACCGCAGTCGACCATGTCAATTGTCTCGCCCAACAGTGCATCGCTTAGTCGCGACAACTACTCCGCGCCGCCCACCAGCGGCGTCCACATCGACTGCGGGCTCATCCATCTCGACCATGGGTGTGTCTGTACCCATGCCTACTCCTGGGCGTCCTATCACCTCGCCTCGACTCGTCCCTTGTTCAACCCTCACTGTTGCGGACCTCGATCCGGACGAGGATGACTATGGGTACGATATCTACGAGGACTACAACTGGGGGGCATAAGCAAAAACGGTGGGTGGTACCACCGACCTTAAAGGGGGGATGGTGTCAAGAACTTGCGAGTTCCATCTATGTTTACTTACGTTTTTGTGGACTGACTACGATACATGCATTCAACTGCCAAAGAGCGCAGCCATGGGCGCAACCCCGTTATGGCACGTCGCGCTATGAAAATAGCTAAGTCTTCTTACGGTATTACGTTCTCAGGTTCTGGCTATGGTACTAGTATCTCACAGGGTGCGGTGACTGAGGATGACCGAGATTGCTGATGGGATCGCTGACTAAAATCGGATAAACCAAGTAGCTCGACTGTTAGTTCTGACTGATTGCTTATGAGTCTGGTTATGAATCTCACCAGTTACTGTACTATTACTGACTGATCGCTTACTGGTTTGATTACTGTACAAGTACGATGACTGAGCCGGTTTGTAAGACGATTACAAACCGAACCTGTATATAAGCCCAGTGGGCAGAGTAGTATGAGCCTTAAGTTCGACTTAATCATCTTCTACTTGCATATTCCTGTCTAGCAAGCACTTCAAGAGAGTGGCTCTATTTCCTATCGCTATCCTCTTATGTTGCGTTCAGGGTAACATCTGAGCAGAGCCGAAGCTTAGTGCTTGTGCTATAACAAGCAACACTCATGTGCTTGAAAGTGTCGCTGTAACTAAGTTGTAACAAAGTGACTTGGGTGACCAGAGTTTATATCAGGGGTACGCAAACCTTGGCACCACGAGAGAAAACCCTCAGATTATGGTTTGGAGGCATACGACGACAACGAGCATCAATTTCTGCAGCACCAAAAGCTGAAATGATCCACCGAATCAGGTGTTTCATGACACCTTGGTGCATCTGGTGCAGGATATCAGGTGTGATGGAGCGATATATATGGAGAAATGGGAGTCCCAGCCAGAATGGACAAGGAGTGGGCTTGAGACAATTTGCAGCGCAGGCTGACGAAACGGACTGGTTACACGCATTGTACCACGTATGGTAGTTAGTATGTCTCCTTATGAGACAATGGACTTTGGCACAGCGTCCATATATGGTAATCCTAGTTTGAGCGATATTGTGGACGCCTTTACTCACCCCTTATTCCATATTGGACACATAGCCATCTAACATGTATATAAAGCACCTATGTAGAAGTGCAATACGTATCTCTCTACACCTCACTCATACTGCCTAAGTGTCTATCACACCAAGGTGAGTGCTTAAGCCTGTATGCTGCGCTAGTTGCTGCGCAACAGGTTATGGGCCCTGTTAGCCAAGCGCCTTTAATGGCCGCTCCATTGGCATAAGCACCCCTTACGGCTTTTATGCTGCTCTTCTATAATCGCTATAAAAATGCTGATGCACACCAAGCTATCTTATCAGATCTATACCATGTCGTCTAGCAACGCTGTCACCCTTGTCCCCATCTTGGATGGAACCAACTATGGTATCTGGGTGAAGGCCATGCAAGCCTTCTTGATGTCCATTGGGCTGTGGAAATATGCTACGGGCAATGATACTGAGCCGCCCTTGGATGCGGACGGAGCTACCACTCATGCTACCTGGGAAAAGGAAAGAGCCCAGTGTATTGGCAATGTTGTCCTTCGGACTACTGCCCCGATACAGCAGGAAGTCGGCGCCATACAGGATCCCAAAACGCTTTGGAATCGCATCTTTGCTCTCTATGGAGCTGCGACCCTCACAAGCATTTACAAAGAATTCCGTACCGTCACTACCATGACTTTCAATCCGGCTCAACACCCTGCTCCCCAGTTAGACAAAATGCAAGCCGCATTTTCCCACCTCTTGGCATCCTCCATGCCTGTTCCAGACCCTATGCAAGGTCTTATCTTGCTCAATCGAGTCCCCAATCATTGGGAACATCTTATCCCCATCATAACGCAGAATTTTGACGTCGAAGATCTGAACTTCAAAGAGGTTCGTGACGCAATTCTTGCTCAATGGGAATCTGAGCAAAACCGGAACAAAGGGAAGTTTAATAACAACCCTCAGCATGCAAATAAGTTGTCAGCTGTCAAACACAAACGCGGTGACCCTCGCTTCTCTCAGCAGCAGGGTAACAGACAGAACAACAACAACCAGAACCAGAATAATGACAACCGTCAGCGTGGCAATCGCGGCAAAGGAAAAGGCAAAGGCAAAGGCAAAGATCGTCAGGATGACGATCATCAGCACTCGCATCTTGCAAATGTCACCTCTGCGCCTCCCCCCTCATCCACTACTGTCATCCAAGTTACCCCACATGGGCTGACTAAACGCCGGGAAACCGTTCCCCTTCCGACTAAGCGCTCCAAGGGACCTTACCAGTCCCTTAACAAAGCTTATACCCTTGCTGATCGCTTGGGCGTTACGCCCACTATTCAAACTACTAAAAATATTGAACAGCACGTCATAGAGGCCTCCGGGTCTACTAGTGAACGATCCCCCACTCCTGAGGACCCACAAACGGCCCAGGATGTATTCATGGACGATGAGGAAGTCCCTTCCCGTGCCCCCACGCCTACCTTGCAAGTCTCCCTGGACTGGGGCAGCGATTTTGAAGAAGAGTGCGTGATCTCTCCTTCCCTTCAAACTCCTGTTCATTGTCTAACAGTATTGCACCAGCCCCTAAGCAGGCTAGGAACACTCAAGTGTACGGCTGGAATGTCTAGTACCGCTCTACCTGTAGATACAATGTCAGACTTTGTTTGTGAACATGGAAACTCCTTTGCTCTTTGCTCTGAATGTAAGGGAAAGATGATCGGAAAAATGGGGCCTTTATGGCTAATGGACTCTGGAGCGTCCGCCCACTTAACCTCCACATAAATGATTTTATTGAGTACACGCTTCTACCCCCAAAAGAAAGATCTCCTGTTAAAACTGCCACACATACAATCTATGTTGAAGGACGAGGAACAGTGCTGTTAAAGCACAAAGTTCACAATACAACAGTTACAACACGCCTTCACCCTGTTTTATACATACCAAAACTATCTGTGCGACTCCTGTCTATGGGAGAATTCTTACAACAAGGCCTGAGTGTTACTGGGGACGCTCATCGCATTTCAATACAGAAGGACTATAAAGTTGTCCTTCAATGTTCCCCTTTATTCTCTGGACAAACAGTATACTGGCTAGACGCTTCCACTGAAGAAGTAGAGCATCTGAAAGCCAATACTATTTACTCGGTGGATTATGATCTAATGCATAAACGTCTCGGTCACCCATCTAAAGATGTTTTAACCCATGCAAAAGATAAAACTAAAGGGTTCCCACAAAACCTTACAATTCCTGAAAAACCACATGTCTGTCCCGGTTGCGCTAAAGGCAAAATGCCTGCTTCTTCACACCCTCCTTCTGAAACATGGGCTACCAAGCCCTTTGAGTTGATACACTCTGATATAAAGAGTTTTCCTATTGTCTCCTATCACAAGTACAAGTACTTTATAAGCTTCCTTGATGATTACTCCTCCCATGCGTGGATTGTGCTTCTACGCACTAAAGCTGCCACAATCAGTGCCTTGAAGCAATTCCTGGCAATGGTAAAAAATCAGCACAACACCACCATTAAAGGATGGATGTCTGATGCCGGCGGAGAGTACAAATCGGATGTCTTCTTAACAACCCTAAAAGATGTAGGAATAAAAATACTCCAGAGTGCCCCCTATACTCCTCAACAGAATGGACGTGCTGAACGATTGATGCGCACACTAATGGATAAGGCTGAGGCAATGCGCCTCGAAGCCTGTATACCTGACTCGTGGTGGGAATTTTCAGTCCTACACGCCATTCATGTGTACAATATCACACCTCTGCATTGCCATAAATGGCTGACCCCTTATGAGGTACTAAAGAAAGACAAACCATACATTGCTCATCTTCGAGTTTTCGGATGCGGTGCATATGTGCACATCCCAAAGAAAATAAGAAACAATGCACTTTCACCCAAAAGTGAGCTTATGATTTACCTTGGTCATACAGAAGGAATCAAAGCATACACTTTTATGAGGATAAAGAACAATACTGTCTTCACAAGTGCCACTGCACTATTTGATGAGACGATCTTTCCTAAATGCACAAATGAACGTACACGCAGGACTACAAGGGTGAATACACCCCTTGAAGATCAACCACCGATGGATGCCTCTGAAGACACCACTCCTGGTGATAGAGATGACTCTATCCAAACACCTTCTACTAAGGAGGGTTTACCAGCTCCCAATCTTGATGAAGATCCCCTGCACCCTGACATTTCAGTCGAACAGCAGGAAGATGAGCGTGAGCATGAACCCTCCCCTCCTGTACAACCTGCTCCACCTTTGTGTTGAAGTGAAAGGATACAGAGGGTACCTACTCATCCTGGTAACGTCTATGGGGAAAGCAGACACCCCACCGCTATTAAGCGAGACGTTCGGCGGCCTGCTAATTGGAAAAAGATGACGGAAACCAATCCCAGTAGCACTGGAGAAGGGAGTACGTCAGGTCAGAATCCTGGCAGATCTAGACCCCCAATTGCACAGAGTGAGCCATTACCACCTCAACCCTCAGAGGACGAAGTAGATGACCTTTTACGCCTACAAAGGGAAGGGGGAGTCGATTTTCTGAACTATCTGCTCGCCAAGGCAGTCCCACCAATAGATTCGGAATCACCAGACACTGCTAAAATACGAGAATGGACATTCAGAGACATTCTCAAGATGCCCCAAAAGGCACAAACAGAGTGGAAACAGGGCTGTCGTGAGGAGTTAGAATCCCTTCACAGATGAAAAGTCTTTGAACTAGTAGATCCCCCTAGGGATTGTAAAATTATTAAAAACCGATGGGTATTCAACCTTAAGTCAGATGGCCGTAAAAAAGCCAGACTTGTAGCCAAAGGGTTCTCCCAAGTAGAAGGCATTGACTATGATGAGATATTCTCGCCTGTCGTGCGATTTGAAACCGTCCGAATGATGATTGCGCTTGCAGCGCTCAAAAATTGGCATATCACTGGACTGGACGTCAAAACTGCCTTTCTCTATGGTGAGCTTGATGAAGAGCTCTATATGGAACAACCTGAAGGCTTTAAAATAAAAGGTCTTGAACAAAAGGTCATGCGCCTAAAGCGAGCCATCTATGGACTTAAACAAGCTGCCCTTGCATGGTGGAGGGCACTCGATAAATCTATGAGCACGCTGGGCTGCAAACGCCTCCTATCTGACTCTGGACTCTTCATAAATGAAGACGCGTCCATCATTGCGATCGTCTATGTAGATGATCTATTATTCCTTGGAGCAGATAAGGATGCCCTCCTCTACCTTAAAAAGCGGTTCATGAACATTTGGGAATGCAGAGACCTTGGGGACACGCAAGAATTCCTACACATGCGCATATGACGGGAGTCCAAGAAGATCTTTCTAGATCAGACTTCCTACCTTGAAAAAGTGCTGCAGCGTTTCGAACTTCATAATGCTAAACCAGTCCCCACACCACTACCTGAGGGTTACCACCCTTCAATAAATACGTCTTCTGCTGACCCTGCTCTCTGTTCTAAGTACCAACAAGTAATAGGATCACTCCTTTACATCATGCTTGGAACACGTCCTGATATTGCATTTGTGGTCACAAAGATGTTGCAATTTGCTGCAAACCCCACTGAGGAACACCTCAACAGGGCACTATACATATGTCGCTACCTAGCTGGTACTGCTGACTATGCCCTAGTATATGACGGCTCTTCCAATGGTGGTTTGCATGCCTATGCTGACTCTGACTGGGCCTCTGACCCTATCACCCGCAAATCCACTACCGGGTATTTGGTGAAATTGGCTGGAACCATATTCTCGTGGAACTCACGTGCACAAAAAACAATCGCATTGTCCTCCACTGAGGCTGAGTACATGTCCCTTGCGGACACCTCAAAGCAGCTCATCTGGTTTAAGAGCTTGCTATTAGAACTCGGCATTACTATTGGGCCCATCCCACTATATGGTGACAATCAAGGATCCATATTTCTCGCCTCTAATCCTGTACAAGAAAAGCGCATCAAACATATTGATTTGTGCTACCACTTCATTCGAGAAGTTGTCAGGACCAAGCAGGTTGAGCTCTTCTTCATTGAAGGAGCTGAGAACATTGCCGACTTATTCACTAAAAACCTGGGATGTATCAAATTCATTAAATTTAGAGAGCAGCTTGGACTAGAGTTCTACAACTCATCCACCTAATGTTTCTCTTATCGCTTACATTACTACTGGGCATTTAGCGAGGGGGAGTGACGAAACAGACCAGTTACACGCATTGTACCACGTACGGTAGTTAGTATGTCTCCTTATGAGACAATGGACTTTGGCACAGCGTCCATATATGGTAATCCTAGTTTGAGCGATATTGTGGACGCCTTTACTCACCCCTTATTCCATATTGGACACATAGCCATCTAACATGTATATAAAGCACCTATGTAGAAGTGCAATACGTATCTCTCTACACCTCACTCATACTGCCTAAGTGTCTATCACACCAAGGTGAGTGCTTAAGCCTGTATGCTGCACTAGTTGCTGCGCAACACAGGCCTGCAGAAATTGGCTTGCATCTGTGTCAAATGTAGCCAGAGTACTGAGGATTGAGTTGAGATCGCATAGAGATGCATTGTCCATGCCATTGTCATCATATTCCCCTAGTTCGTTTCAATCTTTCGGGCATCGTGGGCAGTCTCCATTCAGTCCTAAAGTGGCAAGAAGTTGCTTGGGGTAGTCACCAATGAATGCCGCGAGAATTGGGTGCCCTTGATGTAGTTCGCCTGATCCCGTGGACAAACAAATACCCCCAGCACCAGCTAATTCTAAGGGCCTGAGAATGCGCTCAACGCAGGCGTGATACAGATTTGCGATGAGCCTGCGCCTTTGTGCATGATTTGTGACATTTTCAAGGCGGGTGGTGGGAAGGTATCCTAATAGGATGTATGCCCGCAAAGAGGGCTTCTTTCGGATCTCCTTAGGAATGTTGCCAATTGTCATGTAGATGGGGTATGCGGTCTTATTTCAGAACAATGTTAATTGCGTTTTGTCACTTGATATTATTACTGGAATGATGGTTGCGCCTGGCTTTACGGCATCGACAGCCTTCTATGGAAAGAGATAAGCCACATTTCGTGGTCCAAATGCTTTGTAATGTACCTGCGTACACCACCACCACCGCCCAGTATGCATGTCATGATACATGCATTCCTCCTTTGTCTCGTCAACGTAATGCTTCTCGGGCTGAAACACTAGCGTTGGAGCAAAATCCGGGTCACCAAACAACGCCCGTGCACATGCAATGATGTCTCGATAGAAAACCTCGCATACTTCATCGTCAACCAGGACCTCATGACACTCAAAGGGTGGCCTGCCTGGTAACTTCTCATCAATAATTTTGTTCAATTCTTGGGTCGTTTTGAATGATAGCTTGAGCTTCTCTTGGACCTGGTAAGTGTTTCTACGAGTTTTTTGGCTTTCGAAAACACTGACTGAAGCACGTACACCAGGAATAGCCATGAACTCGTTGAAGGCGGTCGACCCTGGGCCTCGTAACTTTGCCCACTTTGCAATGTCCCATTCTAGCTGTGAGGTAAATGGTGTGTACACATTCGCGCCCTCCTCGCCCTGCATCAAATCTGCCTGATATGACACGTTTGCTCCAGGCTCGGAGAGCGCTGTCTCGTCTGTGGCCCTCCTCGTCACCGTGGGATCTTGCTACACACCACTTCCGGTTGGATAATGGACAACAAATGGTTCTCGCTCTAATACACTCTCCGCCACTGCGCACGCACCACGAATGTTACGATCCGCTGGAACGGACCCCATCTTTTTTCTTTCTTCTCACGTGACCGATGACCCCGTGACAGACTAGACTCATGACTCATACCGATTGACTCATATATTGCACAGCACGATTGATACTCAAGTACCTCGTTTCATAGCTATCACCCCTTCGCTTAAAACTTACGATTGATGTACTTGACACCTCGTTTCACTTCCTAGACTCATCCTTAGTGTTCCTCAGACTCATCTTGTGGTTCCCTTACCTCGCGCACGGACCATGCCTCGTTACTATAAAAGACCTCTACGATAGACAGTTAGGCCTTAAGCCTGACTTAGTTGAACCTGTATCAACAAGCAGTAGTCTTCAGGGATAATACCCAGTTGAACCCTCTCCTCTCTGTACCTAAGTCAACATTGTGACTTAGCGTGAACCCGATCCCTTCAGACTACTTGAAAGACCTATTACCTCTGCGCAGGTACAACGAATGACTGACCATGACACCGACCCCTGGCTGTGTGGGATACTAGACGGAACACCCGCTAGTAGTCGAATTAGACCATGGACACATCGCATTTACTTGCATTGTCAGATAGAGCAGCACCAGTGTGCATCAGGCTCTCGAACCAAGTCTTGGACCGCTATCCAAGCTAGAACCGCTGAGTAGGGAGACCAGCCCCCGAATGTAGAGCGTGCTTAAGCACCCGAACACCGAATTGCCAACGTCTGGCCTTTACGCACCGCAGGGCGTAACAACGAAGCACATGGTTACCATCGGGTGCCTCACTGCTCGAAGGTTCGGGGACAATGTCATGTTCTGTACTGTCTGCAACATGGGATCGGCATGGCTCAAGCCAAGGTGTATCATCGATATCTGATTCTATATCGCTATCATCACTCTCCATGTCAGCATCCTCATCAAGGAATCTATAGTCTCCAAATAGGTCACCTTGGGGATCAAAGCCCATGGCACCTAAATCGTCTAACATTCATTAGCACAAGCGCATTGAAGAAGACTGGTATCACATACCATCATCATTTGCCATGTAAGCTTCTTCATATTCTGACAGTGGTGCCAGCCCAGGCATTTCCAGTGCCACCGCTGCCTCGGGCTGGTTCATCCTGAGGAGTTCTCTTGCTGCATCTAGTAGGCCCCCCAGGAATCTGTAGCATGCTGGGTCTCTGCTCAGACGACAATGTTGAGTAATACCGCTTCATTTGAATGAAGTACCGCAAGCGCCACAGACGACCATATCCGATTTGGGAGGGTAAAGACCACGCGCCCTGTATGACACGTTGGCTGGGTGCAAAAAAAAATTTTATGCTCGGCAAATGGCCCCGAGTTGAGTAACGAGTCGATAGGCAGTGTGGCGAACTTACTGCTGGGTCGACAGTAGTTCGCTAGGAGGGTTCTGGATGGACAGGGGACGTGGGTTGACGATATGGGTCGAGTGTCGGGACACAGGGGGTTTCAGAGAGTACAGGGGAGGGCAGAGGCACTGAGCCGCTTGGTGCAAGGCAGCAAGGGGAGGAGGTGATGGGAGTGTCACAAATGGACAGTCTGAGGACAGTCTGCTCATATTGGGAGTCCTTATATACACAGAGATGGTACTCTAGTAAGCGTTATTACTCTAGGGGCTATTCTTGGTCTGTCTTGTTGTTCCAATGGCATAATGCCATCTGTCCTTGGTCTGGATCGTCCAACAGGTTGGGGAGGAGTTATTCTGGGTGCTTGGGGTTGTGGCGCGCTTCCTTGGGGGTTGTGGCCACTTCACTTCTCAAGGTATTTTAGGATTGATGCAGATCTGTGGCCAGATCTGTACCTCTGGCAATCCCCTGTTCCGATCTTAGAGATATCTAGATTGTCTAGGGTCCTAGATGTGATCTGGGGATTCTCTTGGGGATTTCCCAAGGGGTTCTCTTTGGGTCTATTTGTGTATGGCCTTGCTGGCACTTTGGGGGTCTGGGGGGCATTGTGGGAGCATTGGGGTTGTCCCCCTTTGCTGGGTCGTCCCCTTTCATTGCAGGGAGGTCTCTGGACATTGTCCTGTCCGTCCCCTTTGATTCCTGTGGTTCCGGAGGTCACTGTTCGTGACAGGATCCCCTCTTTAAGACTCGTCTGCGCCTGCAGACTCAAGATTTTAATTCCTGGTTTTGGCATCTTTGGATAGTGGGTGTGGAAAGTGGAAGTGAGTTCTGGGGCATTCTTCATGTCTCCTGCAGTGACCCATGAGTTCTCTGATGAGGGGTAGCCTTTCCATTTGACTAGGTATTGTATCCCTTTGCAGTTAGGGGTAACACGTGACTTCAGGATCCCTTCGACTTTGTAGTGTCCTTCTTCATTGTCGATGATTTCTGGGGGAGGTTGGGTGAAGTTGGGGCCATGGGCAGTGGTTTCTTGGTAGGGTTTCAGAAGGGCATTGTGGAAGACTGGGTGAATTTTCCAGGATTTGGGGAGTGCCAGTTTACTGTTGACAGGGTATGCGGTGATGACTTTGAATGGGCCATATCTCTTGGGTGCTAGTTTGGCTTTGGGATGGGTTGTCTTTAGATTAGTGGCTTCTAGCCACACTGAGTCGCCTTCCTTGAAGCGATATGTGGGGCCATCTGGTCGGGAAGATTTCATGACTTCTGCTGCATTATTTAGGGCGGCGGTGACTTCACTTCGCATCTGTTCTATGTGTTTAAGATGTTCCTCTACCGCTGGGAATTTGGTTGCAAATAGTAGGGGGGGAATGAATGTAGGGGTGAATCCATACCACACCTCGAAAGGGGGTCTTTTGGTAGCATGGTGTGGTTGTGCGTTGTGGGCAAATTCCATGAATGGGATGAGCTGGGACCAGTTGTCTTGTTGGAAATTGCAGAAGATGCATAGGTATTGTTCAAGTTCTTGGTTGACTCTTTCTGTTTATCCATCTGTCTGGGGATGATAGGCTGTGCTGAGGGAGGATTTTACTCCTAGGTGTTTCCAGAGTTCTTGGATTACTTTGGCTGCAAATTGAGGTCCTCTGTCTGAGATAATTTTCTTGGGTAGTCCAGTTCTTTTCCAGACATGTTCCAGGTAGAGGTCAGCAGTTTGTTCTGCGGTGATAGTTTTGTGGCATGGGATGATGATTGTTGCTTTGCTGAAGCGGTCTACTACAACTAGGAGGCTGTTGAAGCCTTGTGACGGTGGTAGGTTGACAATAAAGTCCATGGTGGTAGTCTGCCATACATCGGCAGGGATTTCATTGGGTTGTAGGGGTACGATGGTTTTGGGGAGCTTCTTCGTTTCTTGGCACGTCGCGCATCCCTCTACATAGTTTTTAACGAATGTAGACATTCCTGGCCACCAGTAGTTTTGGTTGACTAGTTCATAGGTTTTCCATTGTCCAGGGTGTCCTGTAGCACGAGCGTCGTGGTGTAGTTTGAGTATGTCGCACCAGAGTTCTGTTACTTTGGGTACGTAGATCTTTCCTTTGTGTAGGACGAGACCTTCTTCTAGGTTTCAATCTTCTAATCCTTTTGCAATTGTGCGGGGTCCATTTTGTAGGATTGAGGAGAGTGCTTGGGTGACCTCTTGGTCGTGGTGTTGGGTGTCCTTCAGGCGTTGGCGTAGGTCTCTATCTCCTGCTGAGACTACCGCTCCTGGGCGAGTTGCTCAGATGGCAAAAAACTTTTGGTCAAGCAGGACATGGTCTTCATTGTCGTGCTCCATCCCCTCTTTATGATCTGGACGCCGGGACAGTGCATCTGATTTGTTATGTGTTCCTGGGTGGTGTGTAATGGTGAAGTCAAATCGGCTGAGTAGGAGGGCCCATCGGGCTTGTCGATGGGATAGTTTTTGTTTGGTCATGAAGTAGCGAAGATTGTGGTGGTCCGTCCAGATGTCTGTAGTGCTTGGTGTACCTTCCAGGTAGTGTCGGAAGTGCATAAGTGCTGTCACAATAGCTAAGAGTTCTTTGTCATGGATAATATAGTTGCGTTCAGCTGGGTTGAGGGATTTTGAGTAGTAGGCAACAGGGTGGAAGTGGTTGAGTTCGTCCGCTTGTTCTAGGATGGCACCAAGTGCATATTCACTTGCGTCTGTGATTAATCGGAAGGGTTTCGAG
The DNA here is from genome assembly GCA_022376545.1 of Russula dissimulans. NCBI lineage: Eukaryota > Fungi > Basidiomycota > Agaricomycetes > Russulales > Russulaceae > Russula > Russula dissimulans. The sequence continues at coordinate 8,561 of WTXJ01000222.1, read as the reverse complement.
TGGTCCGGTAATAGGAGTACTGGGGCTGTCATCAATGCAGTGATGAGTGCGCGGAAGGCCATTTCTTGTTCGTTCATCCAGAGGAATGGGGTGTCTGTCTTGGTGAGGTTAAATAGGGGGCGAGCGATGGCTGAGTAATCTCTAATGAATCGTCGATAGAAATTACAGAATCCTAGGAAGGCTTGTACATCATGTACGCATGTGGGAGTTGGCCATTGTATAATGCCACTGATTTTCAGGGGGTCCATGGAGATTCATCCCTCTTCTATCCATAGGCCTAGGTAGTCGATAGATCGGGCTTGGAAAGTGCATTTTTCCGGCTTTAGAAAGAGGTCAAAGGCGAGGAGTTGTTTAAGGACATGGTGAGTGAGGGCGTCCAGCTGTGCTAGGGTTTTTGCAAAGATGAGGATGTCGTCCATGTAGACTACAACTTGTCCTTCTTCAATAAGGTCTCATAGGACCATATTCATGAAGCGTTGGAAGGTTGCGGGGGAGTTGTGTTATGGACTTACCTCGATCTACAGGGCAAGCCACACCTCCTGGTCCCAGAAACCATCCCCCCTCCTCTCGATCCACACCCATTCCCATTCCCAAACATGCCTGTATGCACTGGGCCTTCTGCAAGAAGTCTGGATGCCGGTGGCATGCCTAGGCTCACTATTGTTCTGATATGTGGTACCTTTGTTCTGACGTTCTGTGGAACTTACTATGGCCTGATACTGATATGCTTACTGATCCAATGATTGGATGCTTACCGATTGAATGACTGACTGTTCCCATGTTATTGTTCCAAAGTCCAAAAACGCACTCTATGATATCATAGCTTACTGATGGCTTACTGATACTTAGGAGGAGCTGACAGGCCTGAGAAGATTGCTTATTGATTGTATTTGCTACTTACAAATCCCTAAGTAGCAGACTTGTATTTAAACCTCTCCGCAGTTGTAGAGTCAAGCCAAGCTCAACTTAATCATACATTAGTCTTGCTGACTATCATCTCACCTATTGGAGTGACCCTTTTCTATCGTCTAAACAACTCTCGCTCCCCTTGGATAACTTCCAAGGAACCTCGAAGTTTAGTGATTGAACTATATCAATAAGCACTCCAAGACAGGTGAGACGCTACTGTGAACTCTATCAAGAGTCGAGCGTCAGCGATTCTTGACAAGTTGCAGAGACCAAAGAACATGACAAGAGGTTCATAGAGCCCCAATGGGGTTTTGAAGGTGGCTTTCCATTTGTCGCCTTCCTTGATTCTGATGTTGTTGTATCCCCATTGCACGTCAAATTTGGTAAAATAGTGTGCGCCTTGGAGTTTATCGATTAGTTCGGGGATGAGTGGTAGTGGGTAAGCATCTTTGACTGTCACTTCGTTGAGTGCGTGGTAATCTTGGACTGGTCAGAGAGATCTGCCTTTCTTCTCTACGAAGAAGAAGGGGCTTGCTACTGGGGCATTAGATTTTCGGATGGTTCCGCATCGTAGGTGTTCTGCTAGGAATTCCATTAGGGCTTTCATTTCGTCTGGGGTTAGTCGGTAAATCCCACAGTCCTTTCTGGTAGCGTTAGGTTTTAATTCGATGCCGTGGTCCCATGGACACCGCTGGGGTAGGCGTTGGGCGGCTTGGTTATTGAAGATGCATTTGTACTGGAGGAATTGTGGGGGGATGATTTCTTCTAATGGGCGTGGGGTTTTCATGGTCTGGGCTAGTTGCGTGGCTGTGGTGGTTTTTGCTCGTATGCGGATCGCTGCAGTTCGGAAGGCTTGTTCAAGTTTGTCTTCGAGGTTGAGGGGGTCTTTGTGTTCTGTGGCAATAAATGCGATTGCCGCATGCAAGGGAAAGTCCGGTTCGTCGAGTGTGTCTTTGTGGTTGGTTTTGATGCTTTGAATGTGAATGGAGTGGCAAAGGGGTGGTTGCTTGGTGACTTTGCATGTCCTGGGGCAGCGAGATAATTCGAGGGTGTCTTTCTCCCAATCGATGATTGGGTTGTGGTGGCGTAGCCAATCGGTTCCGAGGATGATGTCATAATTTCCGATGTTAGTGACGTAGAATTCTGCTTGTTCGTCATGTTGTGTCAGGGGTTTTCCAATCCTGAGTCGTTGGATTGTGGTATGGGATATCAATCCACCTTTGTTTTCCGAACCATCAACATTTTGGGCTGGTAGAGGTTGTCTGAGGGTTCGTAGGGTGAGTTTGTGTCATTTGGCAAAGTTTTCATGGATTATCATTCCTTCAGCGCCGCTATCCACTAGCGCACATGCACTGATTTCTTTCCCACTGATTTTCCCAACAAGGGACACTCGGAGTGCAATGGAAGGAGAACGTATCTTTCTAATCACTTCCGGAGATACAGGGTCCAAGTCAAGAGTATCTAGAATCGCATAGCGATTCAGGGTAGCGTGGGTGGGAAAGCGAACCGTTCCTACAGACAGTGCAGCTGCGGAACGTCTTAAAAATCCAAAGGGGCTGAGCACGGTCGCTCGATTACGTCCGTTAAGTCATTCCTCCAAGTTATCACTTGGGCGACAGAGACAGGGGCTTTGCTTGGCTCTTCAGGAGTTTCTTCTATTGTAGCCGAGCTTCTTACGCAAGTTCCTGGGGTGCCTTGGCAATTAGCTGAGCTTCGATTGTTTTGGTTCTTGCCAATTGTGTTCTTCCTAAGACGGCATTCCCGGGCCATGTGATTAGGTTTGCTGCAATACAGGCACAACTTCTCTTTGAAGCGCCATTCGTGTTCTTGCTTCGAAAGTGGGCCCCATGGGTTTGTCAGGCATTTGTCCCATTCCCCTTGATACAGATTGATCTGCAGGGGTGATTCTTCTCCCATGGTGGTGCTTCTAGCGTGTGCGGGACGTTGTCCCTGGGCGCGGAATGCGGGGGTGTTATAGAGATGATAGACGCGATTGAATTTGCATGCTTTCTCCACCAATTCTGTTAAGGTGGCAGGCTGGGGTGACAGCCCCAGTAGCTTGGTATGTAGTCCTTGATTGAGATTGACGCGGAAGGCGTACATGCGCGTAGATTCGTCTACTCTGGCGCGGGATGCATGGGTGGACCATTCTTGGTACCATTCATTGAAGGGGCGGTTCCCTTGACGTAAGGAGTGCATAATAGTCGAGGCTTCTAGCGCCGACTTGGCTGGAATAAAGTGTGCTGCGAAGGTTTTCTTGAAGGTGGCCCAAGTTCTGTAATTGATTGGCGTCTTCTTTAGCACTTCATTAGCGCATTCCCGAGCCCAGTCGCCGGCCGGGGTTCCAAGTTTAAAGTGTGTCAGGGTGGCAGAGACTTTTCTGCTTTCGTCGGAAAACATTCCATCATTGAGATAGTAGTAGTTGGCTAAGTTGGACCAGAATGTCTCAGCATTGCTGGCTTTGCCGTCGAATGGCTCTGGGGAGGTTCCAAGGGGTTTGTTTGATGTCAGGGTTGCCATAGTTGGTGTGCGTGTGACAGGTGGTACTGGGGCTCTTTGTGGCATGGGTGAGGAGTGTCTAAGGGGTGCTGTTGGTAGTCTGGCGCTAGTCTGGGGTGTCAGGAGTGTTGTGGTGATGCTAGGTGTTGGTGGGGCGTTTCTGCTAGGGGTTACTTGTGAGGTAGATGCTTCTGGTTCGTTGAAGGATCCTGGGATGTCAAGAATCGCTGACGCTCGACTCTTGATAGAGTTCGCAGTAGCGTCTCACCTGTTCTGGAGTGCTGATTGATATAGCTCAATCACTAAGCTTCGAGGATCCTTGGAAGTTATCCAAGGGGAGCGAGAGTTGGTTAGACGATGAGAGGGGGTCACTCCAATAGGTGAGATGGTAGTCAGCAAGACCAATGTATGATTAAGTCGAGCTTGGCTCGACTCTACAACTGCTGAAGGGTTTAAATACAAGTCTGCTACTTAGGGATTTGTAAGTAGCAAGTACGATCAATAAGCAATCTTCTCAGGCCTGTCAGCTCCTCCTAAGTATCAGTAAGCCATCAGTAAGCTATGATATCATAGAGTGCGTTTTTGGACTTTGGAACAATAGCATGGGAACAATCAGTCATTGGATCAGTAAGCATCCAATCATTGGATCAGTAAGCATATCAGTATCAGACCACAGTAAGTCCCACAGAACGTCAGAACAAAGGTACCACACATCAGAACAATAGTGAGCCTAGGCATGCCACTGGCATCCAGACTTCTTGCAGAAGGCCCAGTGCATACAGGTGTGTTTGGGAATGGGAATGGGTGTGGATCGAGAGGAGGGGGGATGAGTTCTGGGACCAGAAGGTGTGGCTTGCCCTGTAGATCAAGGTAAGTCCATAACATGGGATGGGTGATAGGATGGAGGATACTGTTTCCTCGTCTGTGGAGTCGAAGTTTACTGGTCGGTTGTTGTTGTACACCCACTGTCGTGCGGAGTTACTCCAGTGGACTGGTTTTCCATTGTAGTCACCTTTTCCGGTGTTGGAGTTGAACTTTTCGATGTGTTCAGCTCTGGGATGTCCGGCGCGATAGACTTCTGCTGTGATTTCTTGGTTTCCTTCTAAGAAAAACCACTTTCTGTCAAGATTAGTGGTGTAGACTGCCTTGTCTTGCCACTTGGCTATGAAGAAGGGGTCCTCGTCGTCTTGGCTTATATGGGCAGATGGTTCGAGGAAGTCGAAAGGGATGAATGCTTGTTCTTCTGGGGTCGGTTTTCTTTTTGTGGTCATCCACTAGATCCTGGGGTTTATTGTCCAGGAGGTGTTGTTCCAGGGATAGAAGATGTTGAAGGTGGGTTCTAGGATGGGGCGATCAGCCGAGTTGTGCCTGATTTGTCTCCGAATATAACAATATTCTTTGTTTACACCGTGTTGGGACAAGGTGGTGCGTACTTTCCAAAGTAGATTTTGGAAATTTAGTGCTCCTGTCAAGAATTCGCTTGTTTCAACGAGTGTGTGCGTGTACACCACGTAAGGGTGTTCTCTGTTATTCCATGCCTCTTTACAATGCTCTTTAAATTCAAGTTGTTCCCTTCTATTTCTCATGGGGAGTACGTCAGACAAGTAGAATTGTTCGGGATAAAAACAGTGCAATTCAACAGGTACAGGGGGCACTGTTTCTGAACCACTACTATGCTCTGCTCTAGGGAACGGTCCTATCTGTCTCCATAATAAAGGGACAGCAGGGTTTGCTGGGAGGCGTTGTGCTGGGCGAGACTGGGGGGCGTAGACTGGGATTGGAGCTGGGGGTTCTGAGTTCGGGGAGTGTTCGTTTGTTGGAGCAAGGAATATTCCGGGGCGTCTGGGGTGTGGTGTTCCAGGTGCAGCTGGTAGATTTTGTTGCGCAGCGACTAGCGCAGCATACAGGCTTAAGCACTCACCTTGGTGTGATAGACACTTAGGCAGTATGAGTGATGTCACCGGCACGCGAGAGCGGATGGGTTGGTGTCCGCTGGACCGCGGTAAGTTCTTGAACTGGCTATGCCCCATTGTATGCCTATGTACCACTCCCCATCGTTTCTGATCCGTACAAGTGAGATTGTACCTAGCCAGGGCTTGATGCCCTAAACCTACTGTTAGCTGCCTTGTTACCGCCGCGCCTCTGATTGATCGTAGCTACTGTCTGTATAAGGCTTTATGGGAATAGCCTCCCCACTGTAGTATTTATAGCGTGTACCTAGTTACTTGAAGACTCTAACTTGAGTCTTCTGTCTCAATACCAGGTCGTTCTCGCTACAAGTCGAAGTTGGGCGTACTTCGTCGCCCTTGGTTCGACTTATCGCTCCACTCCCGGAAGACGTATGGGTATATGCTAGCCTTCCTCATCACGATCTTTGCCCTACTCCTCGTATTCACGATTGGACTATCGGGTCCATTGTAGTAGCGGTGACAAGTGAGGTGTAGAGAGATACATATTGCACTTCTACATAGGTGCTTTATATACATGTTAGATGGCTATGTGTCCAATATGGAATAAGGGGTGAGTAAAGGCGTCCACAATATCGCTCAAACTAGGATTACCATATATGGACGCTGTGCCAAAGTCCATTGTCTCATAAGGAGATATACTAACTACCATACGTGGTACAATGCATGTAACCAGTCCGTTTCGTCAGATTTGGTTGGGTCGATTGTGACCTTGCAAAGTGGGGTCTTCTGGGCACCAGGATTTTTTCTTTAATGGAAAGGGAGAACTTGAGCTCCAGGAGTCCACAGGACTATGTTTTCTGGAGTGGGTGGTGTGTCTGGGTGGTAGTTGCAGTCGCAGACTTCTTTCTTGCACAGGCAATTGGTGGGATGGTACGTGTTCCACTCAGGGGTTCCCCACCCGTCGTTGACTGAAGGGGTGTATTCTGAAGTGGGCAGTGATTCTACTGCTGTAGTGGAAGTTGGTGGTGCTGGTGCTGGTGTGGGAGTGGGTTCTAGGTTTCTTTCTCAGTTTGGGGGACTTCTGGGTCGGTTTAGTGCTGGGGTAGTGCCGATCAGAGGTGATGGGATGTAGATGTTGGTTGGGTCTATGGTTCTGGGGTCTGAGTTATCAAGGGTGACGTCCCAAATGAGGTCGTTCCACTTGTAGGTGTATTCTCTGCCGTCTGCTTGTACAAAGTGGTAGACGGTGCCTTGGCAGGTGGACTGGGAGACTAGCTTAACTTCTGCGAAGGTTAAGCGGACTTCTTCGTGGGTAAGTCGGTAGGTTGTAAGGAAGCATAGGCGTCTTCCTTCGAGAAGGTCTCGTTGATAGCTGAGGGTGCGGGGTAAGATGTGGGTTCTCCACAGATAGTCTTCTTCTTCTGTGAGGGTGAGGTTGTTAACGGGTTCTCCACCAATTAGGCGTTGCTTGAGATGCCAATATAATAATTGTTGGCATGACTGGAAAAGGATGTCGTCGAGGGTTTCGTCCACAAGCGCGTCGTACTCGTGCTGGGGGAGAAGGGTGCCGAAGGGGAGTAGATCGAAAAGGAAGGCCCAGACGTGGGTTTCAGAGGACCAGCAGTCAACTTTGCTGTGACTGTGTGCGTCGATGACATGTCTTTCAGGGAAAAGTTGTTCTAATAGGGTGTCGTAGTGTGGTGCGAGGAGTCGGTGACGGCGGTAGGCAATTTGCCTTTCTTCATCCTTACACAGTGTTTGGAGGGACACTAAAACACTTGATTTATATCTCTATGCAACTATACACTTCTAAACTACACACTGGTAGCTCAGGAGCGGGGTTCGATATAAACGTGTTCTCTGTCAGGGTACACGCGATTGAGGAGAGCTGGGGGATCTACTGGGAGTCTTGGGGAAAAGGTGTAGCAGGTTAGTGTAGGGAAGAGGTGGAAGAGATCAATGATGTGATTAGTGATCCGCTCGATCTCGATGTTTCTGTCCTCGTCGAAGTGGATGCGCCCGTAAGTATAGCGCAGGCAACCGTCTAGAAAGTCTTGGGCAGTGATGAGGGCAAGGGTGTCATGGTACATGGCTAGGAACAGAGGTGGAAGATCTTTGAATTTCTTGGCGAGGGATTCAGCGAAGGAGTAGACAAGACGACCGAAGGGGAAGACGTGGTCTGGGGGGTAGACACCAAGGTTGGAGCAGATAATCAGGGGCTTGAGGGACCACTGTGTTACGATCTGCCCCTCGGACTTACCATCACATACTTTTTTCCTTCTTCCCTCCTATCTCGCTTATTACTTCCTTATCCCCTCGGACGCCCTACTTACCCTTCCATAAAAAACCTTTCCACTAGCTACCATCACTTTACCTTCGCTTAGCTATTGTGACTCATTTCATCGTTACCGTCTCGATCCCTAGCCGTTATTATTGTCCCTCGCTTGCTACTCTGACTCGACCCAAGAGCCCTTAAGGCCATTCGTCACTATTATTACTTACCTGACTCACCAAGCGTCCTAGACGGACTGCAACATGTATATAAACCCATATCATTCACGGTTGGGCCTTAAGCCTGACTTAGAATCAATCTTGCGACTTTCTGGTCATTGGCATACAAAGTGGGAAGGCCACTGGACCGACTTCGACTCCAGAATCACTGGCAAGGACCTTCCAAGGAGGGGGATCACTTCATCGTCAATTTAGACCCTTGCACAGACCGCATTTACTTGCCTATCGATTTAGCCTTGCTTTGCAAGTGCTCGCTGAGTAGGGAGACCAGCCCCCATCGACTAAAAGACCTTCTAGTGCTGCTTAACGCACACCCGGACCCCAAACTGCCAATGTCTGGCCCTTGCGCCCGCAGGAGCGTAACACACTGTCTGGTGAGATCGTGGTCGGTGACTCCTACTTTGGAGATGTGGTGAACGCGGGACCGGAAGGGGTGACAAAGGCAGCAGGTGGGTGTAAGCGGAGGTAGTTGGCAGACGGGATGTGTTCGAGGAGGTCGATGCTGGCGGTCAGCTCAGTAGAGCGCCAGGTGTGGTGTCCGTCGGGCTGGTGATCACCGAGAACTGGTGAGGGTGTTTATGGGCTCTGATGCCGTTGCAGATGCAGGGAGGGGGTTGGAAGAAGCGTTGGTTGTCGTAGTTTGGGGTTCTTCCGATTCCCAGTTCGGGTCAAGGTTCTCAGGTCAGGGCGAGGAGGAGGAGGGAGAGGAAGGTCCTGAAGCGCAGGACGAGT